>CM059227.1:630650-705650 GCA_030347435.1 Clarias fuscus | reverse complement strand
ACCTGACACAGATCCAACACTGTTCTGATACAGACCTGACACAGACCTGACACAGACCTGACACAGACCCAACACTGTCTCGAAACAGACCTGACACAGACCCAACACTGTCCTGATACAGACCTGACACAGACCTGACACAGACCTGATACAGACCTGACACAGACCTGACACAGACCTGATACAGACCTGACACAGACCCAACACTGTTCTGATACAGACCTGACACAGACCTGATACAGACCTGACACAGACCTGATACAGGTTTGAGTCTATGTCAGTACTGTGTCAAGTCTGTATCAGATCTGAGTCGGGGACTGTGTTAAGCTGGGTCAGGTTTTTTTTCCTTAAGAAAATTGCCTTTTTGTGTTTGTTTTGATTACAGTTCTCATCTTTGTCTTCTTGTGTCCGTAGTAAAAGTCTACAGAGACACAAGTTACACACACACACACACACACACACACTCACACACACACTCACACACTACAGATGGTTCATGGAGAGTGACACCTGTTCCCAGATCCTGAGAGTGAGCCTCCTGTCATTGCACAAGATAATACAATTAAACATCACAGTGTGTATATGTGTGTGTGTGTGTGTGTGTGTGTGTGTGTGTGTGTGTGTGTGACTAACCTACACATTAAGGAAATATTTATTTGAATATTTTACTCCTCAGCACTCAGTCTGCGTCTCTATTAGTCTAGATTTAGTAAAACGATCTGAATCATTTATTAGCTTCTTTTTTCGCTCTCCATATTTTGTCACCTGATTTGTCATCTTCACGTCTTCCACCAACTGCCACACACCGATTTAGCCACCGCCGCGTACACATGCGCGTGTACAGTACACAGACACATGCGCCAGATGCCAATTTTCAAAAAGAGACATCTTAATAGTGCTGTCAATGAATTAATTAGAAGTGCTAATGAGCTAACGGTAGCTCGCTCTAAATTAAATTAATGCTGTAATGCCTCCAGACAGAGAGGCTGAATATGAGTGTGATGTACGGCACGCGTGGACGTGATGTGCTGGAAATGGATCTCGCGCGGAGCTACATAAGACACTTTTCAATTAAAAGACTAATTACAAGGGAGATGGAGGGAGAGACAGGAGGACAGCTTGTGGTGTGAATTATCATTAATAAAATTATTAAAGAAAAAGGAAACAATTAGAGAATAAAAGTCTGGGTGCTCGAGGCCGACCTTCTCTACCTCAGGATCCTTGAGCCTTTCCTAAAGCCGATGTTTGCATGTGTATGATCGAGTTTAAGAGTACTGTATGTCTGAGACGCCTGGGTCTCTCTCTGTCTCTGCCAGGAGCTAACACCATCTGCTAACTACAGGATCACCTGCTAGCAAACATTTAACCAACACACCTGCATACCTGCCACCTCCTGCAGCCAAGAGCAAGCTCAAGGACTCGCCTGGATAAAAAAAAATCACATCTCACAGTAAACAGCACAGCCGGGGCGCGACAGCACGGCGAGACAGAGCAAAAAGCTCCAAGCGCGTTACTGTAAGAATCCACAAAAGTGACTTCACCATCGTAACGGTTTCTTTTAGCCAGATTAAGGGCTTCAGTATTGTAAACTAACGTTAGAACAAAAGATAACTTCATTGCTCGTCATGTGCTGAAACACATTTCAGTTGCAGCTAAAATCAGAGAAGTTAACTGGCTAAAATCATTCATAATGCTGTGACGTAGCTAATCTAGAGAGCTAACGAACGCTGGTAACGAGCGGGGTGGCGTCTCTGCTCTTCACAACTTTATTAACTGTATAACGATGTTGTTGAGAGACGGCGAGACTAGATTCTGCATAACTCTCCATAAACCCTGAACGTTTCTCTTAAAAGACAGAGACGTGAAGCAGTGTGTAAGAAAGGGACGTCTTTAATGTCTCCTGTGATGTTAGTGATGATGGAACCCTGCTACGGCGAGTGCAGTGAAAGGATCCGAAACATAAACGTGTGTGTGCAGCGAGCTGATTGGACGACCCGGGTTTCATTAGCATCAGAACATCCTCCGTATTTTTTGTTTGCTTGTTTGATTTAAAAATAAACGAATGAAAGGAAGACACGCGTCCTCACTGTGTCTCTCATTTCACAGCCGTCATGTGTTTGTTTGTTCAAAGCAAAGATTATACCTTTATGACTATAGTAATGCTCAGATGATTCAACGCGACACATCTTTTGATATCAAACGTGCGTGCGCGTGTGTGTGTGTGTGCGTGTGTGTGTGTGTGTGTGTGAAACAATAACAGGACATTGTGTTTCCATCCTGTTTAAAACCCTGATTTTAAATCCCTTTTATTTCTTTTCTTTCTCTATTTTTCTTGTAATTCACCATGAACAAACTAATCTTACCATTCCACAACATTTCCCAAAATTCCACACGGCATCAATACGCTAACAATACGCTAACAATACGCTAACAATACAAACCAAATCTCTTGACTGAGAAAATCCACCTACTGTGAACATATTCATTTTCTACATTAAGTGGAGCGTGCTGTGATGCAAGGCTTAGACACACACACACACACACACACACACACACACACACACACACACACACACACACACACTCTAAAGCATGTTTCACACTTTTCAGACGCATAATTAAAAGGAATCTCTCCGACAGATGTGTTCGAGGACCACTTGAAGCCTGATGCGTCCACACAGCTGGATGGAAGTCGTTTTCCGTTGCTACGGTAACAGCGTCCTGCTTTTATGAATCATTATAACTGTTAAATGTAACATTCTTTTTTTTTTTATTGTAACTATAATCATTTAGAAGTTCTGCCGTGGTACTTGCTCTGGGGTGTGTGTAGCGTCCACCATGACCGGGTCAATCATTGAATCATTTTATTTGACCTCATTAAACACACACATACACACCATAAAATAACTTCCACTTCTGCCTATGAGTGAAAAGACGTGTGTGTGTGTGTGTGTGTCTGTGTGTGGTCTGGTCCTCACTTCGCACATTCAGCTTTCGGTGACCTTTCATGGAGTTTTGTGGGCGTTGCTAAAGGCAAATGAGCTGTGATTGGTATTTGTCAGTGTGAGCATGTGAACGCGAAGAGAATATCAACAGAATATTGATAATATTCAAAATTTATGAAAGATTTTAATGAACACCTGATAAGTGTGTGTGTGTGTGTGTAAATACATTATGGAAAATATAAGGGGAACTCTGATGAGTAAGTGACAACCATGTGACTCTCTCTCTCTCTCTCTCTCTCTCTCTCTCTCACACACACACACACACACACACACAACATGCTAATTATGCAGGAGAGTGTGAAAGCTCATTCACCGGCCAGACTAATTAAACAGCATCATCTCATTTAAATTCGTAATTAAACACTTGAGCATAATCACACAACGCACTCCGACTCCAGAGGAATCAATTAAAAGCGTTTGATTAATTAATTTATTCCAGCGACATTTGTCCCAGTCCCTAATAAATGGATGTTTTGTAGCCGTATCATTTCCTCCCTCATCTCTCTGTCTCTGTCCCTCTAAAGCAGAGAAAGAATAAAGGAAGAGAAGTGTATTAATGCTGGTTCACACTCTGCTTTCTGTTGAAGTTGCTGTAGTGTTGAGGAAAGAAAAACTGAGGTCCCCATCACACACACACACACACACACACACACACACACACACACACACACACACACACACACACACACACACACACACGTTTAGTACAGAAGGCCGTGAGCTCCACGTCTCTACCGTTTATGTGGACTGTAGAGCAGTGGAGAATGAAAAACCTATTTTGACAGACCCGTGTGTGTGTGTGTGTGTGTGTGTGTGTGTGTGTGTGTGTGTGTGTGTGTGTTTTCCGGCGACTGCTCCAAGCCCCAGCGGTCCCATTTACCGAGCACAGTGTTCAGGTCTGTGATATTAATTAAGATAAATTTACCTCCGTATACGGCGGCCATGCTATCGACCCATTTATCAAAATTAGCTTCATTATTTCTGTGCAGCGGCAGAATTATTACCGCCTTCATGTCTTATTCTTTATTAATATTCATAATTTAATAACGCAGCAGTTGAGGCTGTACACACAGGGAGCATCTCTGAGATAAAGCACCGTGACGTCCACACACACACACACACACACACACACACACACACACATGCGCTCTCTGTCCCCTCTCTCTCTCTCTCTCTCTCTCTCTCACACACACACACACACACACACACAAGTACACATGTGTTTATTAGATGAAACTCCATGTGTGCTGTACTGTAAGTGTGTGTATACTTTATTAAATATTTATTCGTGCAGTTTTGTGTAACCATGTGATCATTAAAGATAATGAAACAAAACACGTTCTGCTTTTTATACACTGAAACCTTACGCATACTCAGACCACACCCACATTTACACCTACACAACCACACCCACATCTACACCCACATTTACACCTACACCCATACCCACATCTACACCTACACCCACACCTACATCCACACCCACACCCACCCCCCCCGACATCTACACCCACATCTACACGTACACCAACACTTACACCCACACCTACACACGACACCCACATCTACACCTACACCCACATTTATCTTACACATCCGCACCTACACCCACATCTACACCTGCACCAACATCTACACCCACACCTACACCCACATTTACCCCCCCACATCTACACCCACACCCACATTTAGCTCCCACATCTACACCTAAACCCACACCCACATCTACACCTACACCCACATCTACACCTACACCCACATCCACATTTACCCCCACAACCACACCCACATCTACACCCACATTTACCCCCCCCACATCTACACCCACATCTACACCTGCACCAACATCTACACCCACACCTACACCCACATTTACCCCCCCACATCTACACCCACACCCACATTTAGCTCCCACATCTACACCTACACCCACATCTACACCTACACCCACATCCACATTTACCCCCACAACCACACCCACATCTACACCCACATTTACCCCCCCACATCTACACCCACATCTACACCTGCACCAACATCTACACCCACACCTACACCCACATTTACCCCCCCACATCTACACCCACACCCACATTTAGCTCCCACATCTACACCTACACCCACATCTACACCTACACCCACATCCACATTTACCCCCACAACCACACCCACATCTACACCCACATTTACCCCCCCACATCTACACCCACATCTACACCTGCACCAACATCTACACCCACACCTACACCCACATCTACACCTACACCCACATCCACATTTACCCCCACAACCACACCCACATCTACACCCACATTTCCCCCCCACACCTGCACCAACATCTACACCTACACCCACATCTACACCTACACCCACATCTACACCCACATCCACACCTACACCCACATCTACACCTACACCGACATCTTCACCTGCACCGACATCTACACCTACACCCACATCTACTCCTACACCCACATCTACACCTACACCGACATCTTCACCTGCACCAACATCTACACCTAAACCCCACCCACTTCTACACCTACACCCACCCCCACACATTTACACCCACATTTACCTCCCACATCTACCCCTACACCCACATCTACACCCACATCCACACCCACATCTACACCCACATTTACCCCCCACATCTACACCTACACCCACACCCACATTTACCTCCCACATCTACACCTACACCCACACCCACATCTACACCCAGATTTACCCCCCACATCTACACCCAGATTTACCCCCACATCTACCCCCACACCCACATTTTCATCTACACCTACACCCACACCTACATCTACACCCACACCCACATTTACCCCCACACCCACATCTTCATCTACACCTACACCCACACCTACATCTACACCCACACCCACATTTACTCCCACATCTACACCTACATCCATAAATACAGCCACACCCACATCTACACCCACACCCACATTTACCCCCACACCCACATCTACACCTACACACACCCACATTTTCCCCATATCTACACACCTATTTACACCCACTTATACACCCACTTTTACACCCACACCCACTTTTTAACCCACATCTACACACCCATCAACACCTACACCCACATTTACACATACACCCACACCTACATCTACACCCACAGATAGAGCCACACATACACCCACACCTACATCTACACCCACACCCACATATACAGACACTCCCACAGGCACGCCTACACGCAGATTGACAGACACACACACAGCCACAACTCGGGATGGGAAGTTTGAATCACTTTACTGACTCGGTTCTTTGAATCTTGTTCATCAAAATGAACAAATCTTTTTATATTTCTTTTAGTTTATTTCAATATTTTGATCAGAAATAAAATTAAATGTTACATTTTCAATAAACAGGCCCCCAACACGTCTACGTACACACATTTTGTCTATAGTTCCAGTAATGAAAATATTACAAAGCAGCTAAGGACATATTATAAACAGAATGAGCAGCTCACCATCATATCTTCTAGTCCGAGTCATTCGTTCTTTTGTATCTACTGACAAAAGAATGAATGATTCAGACCAGAGACTCAAAGGTAACGACTCATTTCTGTTTCCTGTACAGAACCTACGAAGGTTTTGTGATGCTTTGTGCATGAGTGTCCAGTAAAAAATGAACGACTCACTCTCTGAGACTACTCATTTCTCTGAGTCATGTTAATGATTCATTAAAAAAAAGAACCAATAGTTCATAACCGACCGATCACTAGCCACAACCACACCTACAGCCACACCTACACACAAACCCCACCTACAGCCACACTCACATCCATGTACACACAGAAAGCCACACCCATAGCAACACCAACACCCATAGCCACTCCCACACCTATGCCAAAACCTACACCCACAGCCACACCTGCACTTACACCCACATCTACACCCACACCCAAACCGACAGCCACTCCTACACACACACACACACACATACACACACACACACATCATCATCATCATAATAGAATCATAATAGAAAACATAATAAACCATTTAGCTCAAATAAAGCAAATCTATAAAACTTGATATGATAAAGTTTTCTGTAAGCAGGTGTTTGTTTAACATTTATGGAAGGAGTCTCCAGTGTCAAAAATTTGTAAAAGCGATGGTGGCATCAGAACAGAGAAAAAAAACATTTAAACTGACGTGTCATTCAATAACAAGTTAAACACTGCAGTCATAAACATAAATTGCTAATTGTAAGTGGACAAACTCCGTACTGTAACTCTGCTGTATGTCGTTATAGAACATGCAGTCAGTAATAATAACAATAATAATAATAATAATAATAAATGTGCAGGAAGATGTAGCTGAGGTTGAGGATTGAACACAACATGCGAACGCTGCTGTGAGTGTAATGCAGTGTAGTGGAATGTAATGTAATATACCCTATTGTACTGTAATGTAATGCAGTGTAATGTACATAGTGTGGTGGTATTTATTAGGCCACGCCCACTTCAGGTTCACATCTGAGTACAGATACTGAGAGTGGCATTGTGTTACACTCAGAGGTTACAAAATCTAATGTAATCGAATCTAATGACTTTTTAGAGACATGAGCTCAGGGGTTAAAACCATAACACACACACACACACACACACACACACACACACACACACACACACTGTTGTATATTCTGGAGTGGATGAGGTTTCTTCCTGACTAGACACATTCAGTTTCTTTCCCTCATTCATCTCTCCTTCTCTCTCTCTCTGCAGGTGAGGAGAGCTGAATTGACATTTCCTCTCGCCCCCTCCTCTCCCCCCCTCCTCTCGCGACCCCCCCCTCCCCCCCTCCTCCCCCCCCCCCCCCCCCTCCTCTCGCCGCACTCCGCTCCTGTAATTTGGCATAATGAATGCTAACATTACTGCTGATAATTTAGCTACTTAATTAAACTCCAAGGACTTCATTATGGCCCGGATGGCATGCTGCTGTGTCTAGTGTTGTGTGTGTGTGTGTGTGTAGATCATGGATTTAGTGTAGTGTGCCTTGATTTGATTGGCTAATTGTTTCTGTCATTAGACTGGGTCTAAACATACTTTCACCTTAGAAATTTAAGACGCTTTTAATTTTCCTCCTGAAGAAGCTCCTGAGACGATTTAACAAAATAATATTTTAACAAAATAATGTTCAAAATTAAGAGGATTAATTTTTAAACAACTCACTCCTGAGCCTCTGTGATTTGACTTGTGCATGAGTTTTTATTTGTATTCATCTCTCTTAAGTGATTTGTGGTGTTTGAAGTAATTTAATCAACCAATCACTTTTGGCATTTTTTCTTCAGTATGTTAACGGATCTGATTGTGTTCTACGTGTTATAGGCCTGTAAACCTCATGATTTCATATGATACAATACAGTTTTAATTCAGGCAGAGATTTGATATTTGGCGATAATCGGGTCGACTGATACGGATCTCAGGTACGCTACATCACAAAAAGAAAATGTTATTCAAATAGAACCAAATGAACCCTTTACCGTTCTCCTCCACCATTTGGTAGAGTACACTTTCAGTCACTTATTGAAATCTTATTGAAAAATCAGACTCATCTCTTTTCGGATGTATGCTATACCAAAGTAATCCACTAGATGATGCTGTGTCTATAAATACGAGCGGCGTTCAAGTCAAACCGAGACGTAAAAGCGATGGACATTTCCAGAAGACTCCAGTCACAGTGCGGTGATGAGACTCTCAGCCGCAGTAAAACATCTGAACTTCACGTTCAACATTCAGAAAGTTGACCGCCTGATCACTGAAAATCAACACGCATCTGTGTGTGTGAACTGTACACACACTCACTCACCAACCCCACTCTCGTATTACAGGAACCCGGCTGGGAGTTATCGCCACGCCCCCGTACAGTGCTGACCTCGCTCCAAGACATTTCCACAATATTTGGGCCATTAAAGGAGTTCCTGGGAGGTCGGCGTTTCAGACGTGAATCAGGCAGACAGTCCGATCACGGCTCTGGTGTTCTGAGAAAACTTTCTACCTTAATAATAAGTGATAAGTGGATTAGTGTAGCAGAGAATTATATAAAGACATAAAGGGAGGTTTTACTCTCAGGACTCTGTTCTGTTATTCTGTACAATCAAAATCCCACTTTAACTTTGTAGCATAACATGAGACATAACACAGATCTGATGCCCCAAACCTTTTCTGCTGCTGTATCACAAAACAATAATGTCGCATTACTGACTTTCCTTTTCGATTTGGCACATACAGTACTTACTGTACGTTCATACATTTACCAAGAAGTGACATCTCAACCGTTTGGTAGAGACCTGTACTGAGGTCTGTTAAAAAAAACAAACAACCATTAATCATTATTATTGCGGCAGGAAATAAACATACAAAGAATAAAAGGATGTTAAAGAGTTGATTTATTGTTTGACTTTGTACAGATGAGATCAACAGTCGTGTCCCATTACAGTCTCAAGTCCGACTAAAAGTCCAGTTTGTCCTGCAGGACGCTTGTCTGGGACCCGCCGCTGTAATCTGTAGAGAAAGTAGCGACTACATTGTGTCTTATACAGAGCGTTTTCTTCTACAAATAATGCACAGATTGTGAAGTCATTATTCCAAATCCATGAAGTCAGACTGGTTTAATTGTTGCGAGCGCGTACCAAGATCTTAAAATCCGCACCAAATAAATCAGTGGTAGAAAAAGCGCTCTGTTTTCTCCTGCGCCAGTTAGCGTCTGTCTGCTTTACTAATCACTGTCCAAATGGTGGCTTGAAATATGTCTCCATTCATACATTATTCATGTGCATCACGGGCAGTGTGTAACTTGGCTAGTGCGTTTGAAAGGCCCATAATTCACCGCATGTTTGCCTTCTGCTCGCTGACCTCCTGCCTCACCGAACGGCCGCCGCTTCACCGGGGCAGATTAAGAGACGCCGAGCTAAAAACCGAGGCGCGAGATGACAGCAGAACCCAGCGCCGTGATGTGCTATTAGCGTATTAGCTTCTCTGGCTCATTTGCCCTGATGTGTGTTTCTTCTCTGGTGCTGCGAGCCTTCAGACCTGAGGAACACCTCGAGATGAAGGTTAAACCAGGATGAAGACTCTGATGGAAGACAGAATTTTATACCTCGTGTCACCATTCCGTGAACCGAACAGGCTGGCGCGTTGTCATGAACAATGATCATTTTTTCAGGCAGACGCGCCATGTTAGTTTTGATCCCCTAGCGGCATCGTGTGGAATTATACCGCGGGTTTTTAAACAAGAAGAAATGTTCATGATTGTACTCACTTCTGGAGGCATAATTTGGGCAAATATTTTCTGTTTTTTCATACGATAATACAAATTTCATGAGCGACTCTCGTGATGTTAACAAGATTAGCCAAAAGCTAACGATTAAAAACTATTCTACTGTTCATGTTGGACACAGTGATGAGTGCGATGTCACAGAGGACGGAGACTCACCGAGTCCCTGAATCACTGCTTCATTTGACTCGAATATCATGGACGGAATCAGTCCGCAGTCTGTGTGGCATCAGGCTTCACGCTTAGGCCTGAACTAAGTACAGATCAGTTATTATTATTCAGAAGTGAGAGATAATAATGTGATACAAACACAGATACGAGGACCAGGAGCTCTATTTTGGAATTTTACATTTTTAAAGGGTTCACAGGGTGTCTAGTCGACACAAGAGGTGTGTATTGGGACTGGGATCCTATTCAAAACTGTGTCGGGTGGATACACTCTTCTCGCCTGGTGTGTGTGTGTGTGTGTGTGTGTGTGTGTGTGCGTAAGGGAAAGGTTCCAAATCCGGCGTCTCGTCATGCTGAGTGGGTTTGGGATTATCTGTGTTCTAATTAACACCTGGGCTGAGCAGGTGAGAGAAGGTCTGTCTCAGATACATAACACACACACACACACACTCACACACACACACATGGCAGTACGGTGGAGTCAGGCCAACACATTGGCATGGAAGTCTCTCTCTCTCTCACAGTGAGGTGTGAAGTCTGCACAACAGACGCGTCGTATTTAATATGTACTGCATCACCTGCGTGACGTAACGCACCGGCCCCGCCCTGAAACACACAAAGAGATCGTTTAATATTATACACATTCAACTGATTTACTCCCTGTGACCTCGGATCACTAGAGCTGCTGGAGAGTCGTTCAGATTTATCTCAAACTATTTATTACAGACTTTGAAATATTAAAATCTACTATGAATTTTTTTTTATGCTTCACAATAATTTCAAACGTTGAATTGATCCTGAATTGAAAACTGACTCGTCGAATCAGTGAATCGAATAAAACCGAACAACCAAAGACAGATTCAATCTCACGGCTCTAGTCTAAAAGTTTCAAGCCAGAAATGTTGGACACTAGCCGCGCGTATTCCGCGCGTATTTCTCTTCGTTCGCGCTGAAGTTTAAGGAAAAATAAAAATTCCGGTGTCATATTCTGAAAAGTTCTCTCGTGAAGAGCCGCCTGAGACTGGCGTCTGAGAACTCGTCTGCAACCCTGACGTAACCCGGAAAACTTATCAATGTACATATATAATGTATATGATCCTGAGCACTGACTTAAAGATTATATACCACTTATACTTCCACTTAAGGCTTCCGCCGGCCTCGGATAGCGTCTCACCCCCTCCTCATTTACGCTCATCATAATCACGCCATCCTCTTAGCCAGACGGAAAGACGGAAGCGCCGATCGTTTTGAAAGCGAGAAACTTCTCTCTAATTTATTGACCGATCTTCGGAGACGAGCACTTCGTTTAGTTTAATGTGTTGAAATGTTTTAACGCATGAACGTAGGAAGTGAAACGATGGCGTGTAAACGAGAGTTTAGATGAGCGTGTAGCGTAGCGGCTAGCACCCTGTTCAAATTTGCCCGTCGATTTTAGTCGAATGGTGCGGAAAACAAAAAACATCCGCCGAGAGACAGAACCGAGCCGAGAGGAAGTGAGGGAGCCGATCGCGCTTTACAACCGCGTTGAGCAGAAAAGCATCTCGAAACACGTCAGAACCTGGGGTAGTTAGGCTACGGGGCAGACGAGCGCGTCCGGGGCTACGCTGGACACCTTTAGATATTACTGGTCAAAAATTCAAACTATACACATCTATAAAGTAATCGGTGTGTACTCAGTATGCCTGATGGAGATTAGCGCACTCTTAATTAACGCCGATAATTCCTCATTAGCGTTAGCATGAATAACGCGCTTCTACCAGGCTCTGACCTGCTTCTACATGTGCGTTTGCTCTTTCGTGAGACACGCAAACAGTGGTGAGGTAACGAGGAGACTGAGAGGAGTCTCTCAGCTATTAGTTATCATCTGAATTTAACATCAATAGCATGTAACAGCAAAGAAAATGGAAAGCTACGCCATTACTAGCAGATCCGCGCTGCAAAGCCTCTCAGGCAACTGGAGGCAAGATGATACGATAAGCTCTAATCAATCAGGAGCGTGTAGAAATCCTTAAATGGCTGGTGTAACCTCTCTCAAATTCAATCTCCCTGCCTTAGAGGAAGGCCATAGAGCCGAGTGCCGCGAGAGCGAGCGGCTCGGGTAGCGCGTAATTCCATCACGGCCGCGTGATGAAGTTCTACACAGCCACTGCAAAGGCAAAACTAAACGATTGGGGGATTTTTTTTAATATTGGAAATTGTGGGATATTATATCATTCAATTTGTAAGAGAGGGAGAGGAAACGCGATTAGATGGGCTAATGTGCTGCGGTCGAGAGAGGTGTCTCAGCTTCAGTGGAAAGCCAACAGAGGGGTTGTAATACACCGTGATTAACTGTCTAATCGACTGAACGCAGGAGGATCTGTCTTCATCTGCGCAGACTACATGGACCGAAATCAGATTAGCTCGGAAATCAGAGGATAGCGCATCGGTAAGAGGAGGGGGGAGGGGGGAGGGGGGTGGGTATGAGGGGGTGGGTGGGTGAGAATACAATAAAAGGGAAAAGCAAGAAAAGGAAATGAGCGAATAAGAAGCACGAAGATGCTAAAGTCGAGTCAGTGGGTTAACGCGGGTTAACAGGGAAGTGCAAATAAATAAATAAATAAATAAATAAATCTCTGCGTCAGGTCGTGTTTAATACCGCAGACGTGTTTTCATCTACTTTATTTAGTTTTTATTACTTTATTGATATTAAACACTTGTCCTCTTGCTTTATAATTCTAACTCTGGTATTTGTAGATGTTGGAACAGAAACAGTTGTAGGACCGAGACCTGCAGTCGTCCATTAAACCCGTGCTGTGACTCTAGACCTGATCTCAGACGTCTACAGTTCTAGAGATAGAGTTTCATAACCACTGAGATGTACAGTACTACCACAATACTACTTACTCATCATGTGTGATTTAAACCTTTAGTACTCAAGACAAACCTTCTCTCTCTCTCTCTCTCTCTGTTTATATATAATATACATATCATCTCTTAGCAAGATACGATGCTCTAATCATCTGCAGTGTATGAGAAGCAAACACGCAGATACTGAATGAACAATGATTACACTTTGAATATTTGATGTGAAACGAGCATTAAAAACCTTTTTCCCGCGTTATATTTAAGGATATCGCAGGTGAAACCTCTCTGTATAACAAGTGTACTAGAATTTAACATGCTAATGGTTTATTCACGCTTATAAACGTGTAAAGTTGAAAGGATTTTATAGAAGAAGCTGCAGAAAAGAGAGAGCGGTTAGTGCACACACACACACACACACACACACACACACACACACACACTGATCATTCCTAACGTTAACACATTAACGCTGATTAGTAGTTAAAATAGCAGCACATGGTTAGTGTTAGCGTGTATAGGGTTAGGGTTAAAGGTAGGGTGCCCCTGACCCCGCCCCCAAACTCCCCAGGTCCCAATCAGATCGAGAAACATGGAGCGCAAACACAGCACCCAAAGGATCCAGTGCCAATGTCCTGGGGCCAGACACAACAGCGCCCCCCCCCCCCACGCCGAGGGGCCAGAGCCACCCCAGGGGCACAGGAGAACCAAAAGCTAGGTGGTTTTAATATTATGGCTGATTGGTGTGTGTCATAGACATAAAAGAATGATTCAATAAAAAGTCAATAAACTTTCAGGATTCAGTGATTTTTACTGAAATGTCCAGGTTTAATTCTGTTAATGTTTTTTTTTTTTTCTGATGCAAAATGATGATGATGATGATGATGAAGCTCAGATTACGTGTGTGACCTGCATTAAAGTAACAGTTTGTGCGTGTGTTTAGAAAATGAAACCACACAAGAAGACACACACTTGTATGACGTCAATTTACAGACACGTCTCCATGAACACACACACACACACACACACACACACACACAGGCAGATGCAGTAAGCGCTAGATGCTCTGACTGCTCCAGTTGTGGAATTTGATCATTTTTCATCATGATTTTCAGAGAGACAGAAACACATGACAAATCGTCCATGCGCTCTGAAACTCACGTCAATACACGTGATTCATAACCTCTGAGTGAAAAAACAGCGGCACATTGAATTATATATCAGTTTCTCCTCTTACACACACACACACAGCGTGGAGCCTCAGACACAGCCCCAAGCCAGTGGAGTAAAAGAGAACGAGCTCACACTGCGCAGGACTTTAATCCTGTCCAGGTAGACACACGGAGAGACGCAGGAGACAAATGATGAAACCTGTTCCTGAGCAGAGGAACAAGGCCCCGAGTGAACCCCGCTGACCAGCAGGCCAAGACAAAGTGGCAGCATATGGCCTGCTCCGAAATGTTGAGCGGAGACGGGAGCGTCTCGAACGTGCCGAGGAGGAGGAGGAGGAGGAGGAGAGGTGTGATGAAGGCCTGCTGAAGGTGCAGGATTCACTCTGAGCTCAGTTCTAACAGGCGAGATGTTCCAGGCTCACTGCGTCTCTCACACCTGGTCCCACACACACACACACTGCGGGTTCTATCACGATATGATTTAAACACTGTTTAATCACGGCTGGAGGTTTATTTTACACCAGTAGAAAAATTACAGTAAGAGATCTCTCATGTTATGGAGGTGTGAAGAGGCGGGGCTTCCCGGGGGGGGGGGGGGGGGGGGGGGGTGCATAACAACCACACAACTGTCAATCATGCCAGACTCATATGCTGATTAGTGGAGATGGAAAAAAAAAATGCAGACTTCTTTTGTGCATGTGTGTGTGTGTGTGTGTGTATGTGTGTGTACCTTTAAAGGATGAATTGAGCAGCAGATTTATTGTTGTGTTTTATCTGATTAATATATAAAGTGTATAAATGTTTAGAAAGTCTGCTCTGCTCTTCATTACAGCCGTACACAACCTCAAGGACCGCTCCAGGAATCGAAAAATCATGGAGCACCAGACCATAAAACGCTGTGTGTGTGTGTGTGTGTGTGTGTGTGTGTGTGTGTGTGTGTGTGTGTGCGGTTGAGCTGAACACAGAGTGTCTCTACAGGTCATCCCTAATGTCTTTTCCAGAAATCTATACATACACAATGAATGGATTATAGTAGTGCAGTGTGTGTGTGTGTGTGTGTGTGTGTGTGTGTGTGTGTGTGTGTGTGTGTTTATGCAGCGGGTAAAAACCTTTAATTCAACATGTCACACACTTTCACAGTTTTTATAACCTTTAACCGTGAAATTCTTTTCAGCTTTATACGTTTTAGACATCACTTATACATATATGTAAAAATTGACTCTACACACACACACACACACACACACACACACAGCCTACACCTCACACCTGGAAAAAATAAACAGTTTTAAAGCCGGGTGTTCTGCAGCAGGTTCCTCAAGACGATCAAAATACAAAACAAACCCTGAACATTTCCTTATGAAGAGCACAAGCTTTAAACATCACTCATACTTCTACTCCATTATTATTAGTAGTAGTAGTAGTAGTATTAGTAGTATTATTAGTAGCATTATTAGTAGCAGTAGTTTTAGTACTATTATTATTATTATTAGTGTTAGTCATTAGCAGTAGTATTATTATTATTAGTGTTATTATTATTAATTATTATTAGTGTTATTATTAGTATTATTAGTGTTATTATTAGTGTTATTATTAGTAGTAGTATTACTAGTGTTAATAATAACACTAACAATAATACTAATAACACTAGTAACACTACTACTACTACTAATAAACACTAATAATAATAACACTAATAATACTAATACTACTAATAATACTAATAATACTGATAACACTAATAATAATACTAAAAACACTAGTAATACTACTAGTGCTAATAATAACACTAATAATAATTAATAATAATAACACTACTTCTAATAACACACTAATAACACTAATAACACTAATATTAGTTATTATTAGTGTTAGTGTTGTGTTATTATTAGTGTTATTATTATTATTATTATTAGTGTTATTATTATTAGTATTGTTAGTGTTTATTATTATTAGTAGTAGTGTTATTATTAGTGTTATTAGTGTTATTAGTAGTAGTATTACTAGTGTTATTAGTATTAGTATTATTAGTGTTAGTTATTAGTAGTAGTAGTATTAGTGTTATTAGTAGTAGTAGTAGTAATGTTATTGTTAGTATTATTATTAGTGTTATTATTAATGTTATTATTAGTAGTATTATTAGTAGTATTCAAGATTCAAAGAATTTTATTAATCCCCAAGGGGAAATTGCTTATTCCCGGTCACAGTTGCTCACCCTTGCTATCAAGTAAAGTAAAGTGCAAAAAACAGCATATCGATAAAATATAAAGTGTCCTCAAACAGTAAGCCATATTGCACACTACGTTAATACAATATTGCACAATAAACTAGTGTGTATATATGTATATATATATATATATAATTACTGTTATTATTATTAGTATTATTAGTGTTAGTTATAATTATTAGTAGTAGTGTTATTATTAGTATTATTATTAGTGTTATTACTATTAGTAGTAGTATTATTAGTGTTAGTTGTTATTAGTTTTATTATTAGTAGTAGTATTAGTGTTAGTTATTATTATTATTATTGATATTATTATCATTATAATCATCACCACCAATTAATTTGACTTTAGAAGTCATAAACAAGGTTTTTTCTTCTCTTTGTTCCTCTTGAGTAACTCTCAGGTGTCCGTGTTTGACTCTGAGACTTCAGCACCTCATCCACACTGAAGGTGAATTTCTCAACACTATCAGTTTACACTCAGTTAACTAAAGTCACAAACAAGTCAACTCTAGGAAGTTCATGAAAAAACTTTATTAATTTTCTTACACAGCATAAATCTAAAATTTTACTTTAAAATAAATGGCAGAAAAATCACGATGTTTTGCAGGTAGTAATCCAAAAGCGTTTATACACATAAATACTAATAATTTATTTAGTCAATGCTGGCATGCTCATATTCTATGTATACTTCACACACACACACATTTAAAAAAAAATTAACAATCAACCTGATTTGTATTTTTTTTAACTGAATTTCCAGTTCCTACAGTATGTAGGTTAGTGTCAGACCCTGGCTGCCCCCTGCTGGTCATACTACAGAAATTCACCTAATTTCTTTCAGGGTTTTATAAAAATGATCCATAAAAAATTGATATTAAAAGAACAGAGACAATTTTGAGACTCAAATTCAATATGAATCAGTGTTTAACCTCCCGAGTGTGTCCACTGACAAACCTAGCATACACAACAGGAAATACATCCCACACACACACCCCCGGCGTTACACAGCTCATTTCTCAGAGTGTGATGTGATCCGACCCGTACTGAAACCCGTCCCGCTCAGTGGAAGAACACACGATTCCTTTCATTCATTCATTCATTCATTCATTCATTTCTGGCAGCAGCGTCGCAACTGTGTCGTGATTTTTCATTTTAAGCCTTTAAGCCATATAGCTAGCTTTGTAGGTGGGCAGCTAGCTTAAGAGCTAACAGCCCATGTGTTATTACTATAAATGCTAAGAGCATGTGCGCACACACACACCTGCTGTTTTGCATGTGTGTGTGAGAGAGAGTTTAAAATATGGGATCTGGTGTCTTACATTAAACATAAGACATTTAAGAGAATAATAAAGATGTGCTGAAAAGACTTTTGGTAGATCTGGGAGATAAAACAAAGACGCACACGCACGCACGCACGCACACGCACCCCTTCAGTTCTCAATGGCCTCGCGCTTGCTCTTGCGCCCAAACAGCCTGGACATGGAGGATCTCTTCTTCTTTTCTTTCTTTATGTCTGTTCACAAGAAGAAAAGGACGTTCATGTTAAAATAAATCTCCAGCACACGACAGTGTGTTTATTTTGTGAACACGCCCACTGGAAGCCTGCAGCGATCAAAGAGTCAAATTCACGCGGTACAGCCTTCATTAACATTCCACTGTTTTTATAATATTCCTTTACTAAACACATATATACACACAACCAACAAAATAAATAAGTAAATTAATATAAAAATCACATGAACGGGAAAATATTATGAAATTATTTGAAATAATTCTTAATAATTAGATTTTTTAAAATGTTCTAAAACACTGTGTATTTAAAAAAAAACTTTTACATTTACACTCTATTAAAGAGAACGATCTCCATCATCATATTTAAATTTGTTTGATTTTAAAGATATAAAATGGCATTAAAACATTTAAACTGTGATGTTTTCTTGCTCGTTTTTATTAATAAATTTTTTTTTTTAAATTCCCTAAAGCAGAGGTAAAGATTAGCGTTAGCTCAAACTCAGACTGTTAGCGTCTCGGGCGGAGGCGTCTCACGGCCGCGCTAGCGCTCGGGTTTCGCTTCAGAGCGTTTGGTCTAAAACCAAAACTGATTAACACTTTTTAAAATCATGAATTGCAAATGCTTCTGACTTTTGCCCGCGTTTCGGCAGCAGCTTAATTGTCCTGCTGAATTACACCACGTTAGTTTTTTTTTTTTTGTTTTGTTTTGTGAGTGCGCATTTCATTTGGCTAAAAAGTGGGCAGGTCACGTGGCGTGGAGCGCCGTCTCCATTAGCGCTCATTACACACAAATGGAACGCAGAACTTCGTGTGTTAGTCACATTTTGGCCTTTTTATAAAAACACTGACACACACACACACACACACACACACACACACACACACACACACACACACACACAGAGGCATCAATTACAGAGAAGTTAGCGATCACGCTGATCGGAGGCGGAGGGCGTTGAGTGTCAGCGCGTCCTGTAAAGAAACTTCAGGTTTTAACTTTAAAAACAGAAACGCGGCGCTGACGAGACTTTAATGCTAATGATCTGTTCTGTCACGCCGCGCTAAAAGCTTCACGCGGCGTAAGTGCTCGAGTAATTATCAGTCTCACAACAACCAGCGTTAAAGCGAAACCTGACCGCTAAAGCTAAACCCTGTACGCTGCTCTAATATCCACAACACACACACACACACACACACACACACACACACACACACACACACACACACACACACACACACACACACACGGTGCTAAATGTAACTTTAATAAATAAACTCTGGATAAAGTAACAGAACGCGCTGCACTCGCGTCTCACACCGACTTTAAGTTTAAATCACCAAATAATCTTTAACTTGTTTTTATTATAGGATTTTATATTTTGTATGAATTTTGTAAAAATTTCACGTTCATCACATGACAGGAAGTTGCATCATCCAAACGAAAAACATCAGAGTTCTCTCACTTAGTTTACTTTAAAATCACAGCTGCGTGACTCATTAGAGGAAAAAAAAAAAAGATTTTATGATGAAAATTTCAATCTTCAGCTCGTTAATTTAACAACATTAATCTGGTGAAGAATGGGTTCAACTGAAATATAAAGGATTTTTGCACCAATTTTTCTTAATGTTTATATTATAAACGTGACGTTGGAATAAAGAAATGCAGGACAAACTGGTTAGAGGAATCAGATGATAAGGTTTGAGGTTTTATAAAACTAACATTTCACAGAAGTTAAATTAAAACCTCTTGAATGGTGAATAATACTGTGACTCGTGTCTGATCCTATAGCGATGACCAGGGCCGTTATCTCCTTTGCAACTTGGCTAGCACAATTGGCTAACGCGCGCTTGGGTAAAGTTGCCTTTCTTGTGTGTTTAACACGTCCAGAGTGAGTTAGCGCAGTTAGCCTGCGTCAGGGTCACATTGCTATTGAGCGTGTTAGTTTAACTGATGCTATAAATAGACGTTTTGAGGATGTGATTAACAGGTGACGGGCCACAGACTGCAGGTTCTCATCTCACTGAGCTGGATTTACAACAAACATTTTGGGAAAGTAAACTCACAAAAGTTAAGATAAATCAAAGATTCTGGAAAAAGTGCTGAAATTTTGATTTTTGTAAGTATTTCAGTCAGCAGTGTTTACATTTATTAATTTAATTAATTATTAATTAACTTTATGCTAAAAAAATTTGACAGATCAAATTTCCCGCTGAAACCTGAGATAAAGAGTTTAACGGTTTAGTGCGTCCTTATATATAATATAACGCATAACATAAGTATAAAACTAAATCTTTGATCCTGCAATTAACCCCGTCAGCTGTTCGAGTTATCCACACACACACACACACACACACACACACACACACACAGAGAGATGGAATCGGAGTATAATTTGACAGGTTTTAGTTCAAGTCTCCACTCACCCAGGTTCTGCATCATCTTATTCAGCTGCTCATCCTCCTCTTCCTCTCTGCAGAAACACACAGGAAATGAGCAACAAAACACAGACACAACTTCCTGTCTGAATGGACCAAAGCACCGCCCACAAACTTTTCAAACAAGTGACACTTCTTTAACTAAACACAGTCACATTCCACATGCATAAAGGAGTCTCCAGTGTCGGGGCTTCGGGGAGAAGAAGCGACTGGTGAGGGATCGACATTCACGCTGGTCTCAGTGACGCCACGACGGACCAACACACAGGATTTAGACACTGCTTCATCTCACACACACACACACACACACACACACCTCAGTCTGTCCTCATCGAGCCCATCCACAATCGCGTTTCTGTCGTTGACTATTTCCACCAGTTTGTCCATCAGCTCCTCTTCTCGCTTCTTATCTCGCAAAGTCTTCAGGTGTTCTACACACACACACACACACACACACACACACAGACGTTATGAAGTGTTCATTACAGGAAATACCGTACATCTATACATTATCCTAATCATTTCTGAACGTTGCTTTATCTTAAACATTCCTGAATTATATTAAATTCCCAGCATGCTTTGCTCTCGAGTGTTCATTATCATGTTCATCATCAGAGTGAAAGCTCTTATTCCGGTGTTTAATTTATGATAAAACTCTGCAATCCTACTTCACTTTAATCTATTATGCAGTCTCATGGAGTGAAGCCGTTAGCGTTTATTCACTTAACACCTGACACTTGGCACGCGGGCGTCAGGAGCACGGCGCGCCCGCGGCGCTCCAATGGCCACTTTGCTCGACAGACCCTCTCTGTGTTCAGGAACAACGCGCCGCGTTCCGTCCAGAAGATCCGGAGACGAGACCGTGGGCGGTATACCTCAGGGGTCGGCTTTCTCCAGAAGCGGACGTCATTAGTAAAGCGATAGTTAATACAGCGGTCACGCTGAAACACACAGCTACAGGGCACATGGGCAGGGAAGCCATCAGGAAGTCAAGTCCGTGGGCAGGTCAGTAACTCAGTGAATGATCAGAGTGTCTAAGTCAGCATGTCGTTAAGTAAAGATACAATAAAGTAAACGAGTCAGTAATTAAATCCACCTGCACCAGGAGGTCATCAGGACGGAACCAGTAATTCATATCCAGACGTCAGTAGGTTTATAATTAATTCAATAAATAAATAAGTAGATCAGTAAGTCACCAGGCAGTAGAAGTGGACGGCACAAGGCAATAGGAACCTGACGCAGAAGTGCCAAAGCGTGCAGTTCCTCGAATGACCACTAGATCCAAAAGTGAGTCCGTCCCCATAGAGCCCCATTACAACAGAAACTAACAGGTTTACAGCCTGGTACGAAAAACACACGGGCCTTACAGGGAGCACATTCATGATACCTGTACAGGGGGTGAATATTTATGCAATTATGTTAAGCCATAAAATTATGCACAAGGCATCAACCAGCGAGCTGTCTGCGCTGTATCAATTAGCTAACAGGCTAACTGGAATCACTGTAGTTTAACTCACACAGTGCTGCAGGAGACACGCGGGAGGCGTGTAGCGTGGGTGCGTGTTTGAGGGGGTGTGGCTTGGTGGGTGCGCGTTTGAGGGGGTGTGGCTTGGTGGGTGCGTGTTTGAGGGGGTGTGGCTTGGTGGGTGCGCGTTTGAGGGGGTGTGGCTTGGTGGGTGCGCGTTTGAGGGGGTGTGGCTTGGTGGGTGCGTGTTTGAGGGGGTGTGGCTTGGTGGGTGCGCGTTTGAGGGGGTGTGGCTTGGTGGGTGCGCGTTTGAAGGTTTGGTTGGTCAGTAAGTTAACAAACCTGTGAAGTGAAAGGAATTGTTACCTGGTTTGTCCATCAGTTTGCGAAGCTCCGCCTCAACATTAGGCTGCTCCTCCTCCAGGTCCTGAGATCTCCCACTGTCTCACACACACACACACACACACAGTTTGTACAGCCCATGCTCTCGGTTCATGACAGTGTTGGCCAGTAATCTGTATATTAAAGGTGTATTTACATGTAGACCAGCTCGGACTCGCGGCGGATGTACACCTGCTTACTGCGGATCAGATTAAACCAGTCCACCATCAGGTCGTTAGTTAACACGTCCTCCTGGTCCTCTGAGAGAGAGAGACACACACACACACACACACACACACACAGGAGTGTTAGGAGGGGTGAGTGAACAACAGGATCATCTTCTGATCACACGTCAGTGAAGTGGACGCGCGAGCGGTCCTGTGTTTATTCAGACCTCGAGCTAAAGATAAAGAAACGTTTTGCAAAAGTCAGAGAGTCAGAGTGAGTTATTACAGTTAAACCCATAATGAAATAAATAAACAGTTTCTGAAGATGAGGAAGTGATAATCACAGCGCGGTCGTTAAGAACGTTCCGTAACTCTATTAAAAGCCGCCGGACAGTGACGCCGCTAGCGGCCTGCGATGTTCGGCGCTAATGATGCGGCGGATAAACAGGAAGTGGAGCTCGAACTCATGTCCCTCTACAGGAAGTATTTCATGAGAAACAGAACTTGGTTCATCAGTGTGATGTCGTGTGGGTGGGGTCGAGAGCCTCCTATCGAGCGCTGTGATGCGACACGCCACATGGCCACGCCCCTCTAACGCCCGCGTCTCCTCACCCTCCTCACACTGCCGCAGCTGCTTCTCCAGGGCCACGCCCTCCTTCTCCAGATCATCCAGCTTCATCTCGATCTCCTTCAGCTCCTTCAGGATCTCCTTTTGGGGGATGTAGTCCGGCTGGAACACACACACACACACACACACACACACACACACACACACACACACACACACACAAGGACAAAGACTATTCAGTATGAACACAGAGAGAGAGAGAGAGAGAGAGAGTGTGTGTGTGTGTGTGAGAGAGATTTATTATATTTAATGTAATAATTGTGGAGGCTTCTGAAGCTCTCGTCACTGAGGCTACAGTGCCTCCATCTCACACACACACACACACACACACACACACAGAGAGAGAGAGAGAGGATATAAATACCTGAGAATAAACGCATGTAAATGTAGAGAGACGAGAAAAAGACGCTTAATTAAAATGCAGGGAAAAAACCCTGCACTTCTGTTCCTGTATATTACACGAGAATTACAGACTAAATAAAGTGTGTGATATTGTAGTGTGTGTGTGTGTGTGTGTGTGTAACATTTACACCATCAAAGTAAAGAAACATCACATGTCTTCATAACTATAAAATCATTTTAAACCACACATTAAAAACTGTTTAGTTTAATAACAATCTCCTATTTATTTATTGATCAGGAGATGAACACACACACACACACACACACACACACACACACACACACACACACAGGTTAGATTAATACTGTACTACAGATCTACAGTGTGTGGAACAGAGCGGCAGCTTCTGGATGACGTTCATGTTCAACATCATATAAACAGTAAATAGACGTTTTAAATGAGTTCAGGATGTGTGTGTGATGTCACTTCCTGCAGAATGTTCGGACGCGAGCGGTTTAACAGGTGACGATGCGGCGAGGAAACACGAGAGGCGAGGAAAGATCTGACTCGTGATTCTTCTGTGTGCTGAGTCACGTAATGCCACACTCACCCCAAAACCTGTTTTAACATTTCTAACAGAGGTGAAGCGCTCGATCGGTCAGTGATCAGTCTGGTCTGGTGTTCAGTGTGATGAGTCTCAGATATAATCCACTCTGTACCGAGTGCTGAAGCTTCAGAGTGACGCAACAGATACACACACACACCCTGTACAGATGTTAAACACACACACACCTTCGAGGGCTTCGGCGTCGTCGCTGATGGAGAGTGTGACGAGCTGCTTACAATGTTCATGTCTAGAATAAAAAGAGAAAAAACATTCTGTAAACACACACACACACACACACACACACACACACACACACACACACACACACACACACACACACACACACACACACGCTTCAGATTCCTGTCCTATAGCACCCCCAGGTGGTCCACACCACACTAACAAACTGTAATGTGTAATGAACCTCACTGCCTCTGAGGGGCGCTGTTGCTCCAGTTCTGATAACAATGAGTGAAGACAGATAGACACGAATTCATTAAAAAAAAACACAGTCACACAGCAAATGATCCCTAGGGAAAAAAAAAACGCCATAGTTATCAACACTTAAACATGTAACATTCACTAGCGCTCTAAACTCTCCCTCGATGATCAACTGCTGGATTCCTGAAGAAGTTGCAGTCGGTATTTAGTGGATGAGTATAAAGACACGGCTGAGGCGTTTCACACGAGGGCCGAGTCACAGTTATAAATTACAGCATGTACAGATCACAAACTCTCTTACCTTTAGGTCCGTCGTCTCCGGCCCGGCCCGGCGCGACCCTGATCTCCAGCACGACGCTCGAGGGAGGTTTGGTGCCGCCGCCGCCGCCGCTGTTTGCATGAACAGGAGCAGTAGATGGCGGCGTGGAGCTCTCGTTGGCCGACTGCCAGGGCCGAGCCACCCTGTTAGGCGTCTTCGGGTCGCTCGCCGGCGAAGAGTCCTGAGGGCTTCCGGATCTGACGAGCAGAAAAGCAAGAAGTGCAGAAGTGAATGAACTGGTCGCGTCCCTCTGCCCCGAGCTGTGGAACACGCGTGGAACGTCCCCTCACCTTTACAGCAGGTGCAGGTGTTAAAGAGGACAGGGAAAGAAGAGAAACGGGTGTGGCTAAGCAGAGGCCAGCGGCTCAGATGCGACATGTCGACGGTGATGTGCGGCGTAGCGAGGAAGGCGCGTCAAGACGAGAGGGAGCGAGAGAGACAGACCACCTGGAGAGTCGACCAATCAAAACACAGAGTTAAGAGAATACAGGGAAAACTAGTAACATACAGCAAGTCTCAGCAAGAGAAAGCAGACGAATCGAGACGCAAGAGAGTCAGGAGAGACCGCACAGAGACGCGCGGTGAGACCGCACAGAGACGCGCGGTGAGACCGCACAGAGACGCGCGGTGAGACCTACTTCGTGTTCTTCTCCACAGGTTTGAGTTGAGATCTCCAGGCTGAAGGAGCTGCATCGCTCTCTGAAACAGTAAGAGGGAAGTGTGTGAAGCTCAGGGGGCAAATAGACAGCACACACACACACACACACACACACACACACACACACACACACACACACACAATATATAGTACATCTGAAATCTAAATTATTTTATAGATCATTAGAGTTCTCCGATATTCCACTAGGGGGCAAAATAGAGCAATAACCTGCACGCCACTAACTCTAAAGTACACCAAGTAAATCATCAATTAAAGTAAAAATCTGAATTATTTTTAGAGTTTTGTGTCAGGAGGAGTCACACACACCCTCACACCTCTGTACACATCAGTCCTGCAGAGTTTCTGAGAACATTAATCATTTACAAGATGCTAATAAAAATACGTCCATAAGTTAATTAGTACATAAACAAACGTGTTAAATATTAATAAAACTTGAATATAATAGGTTTATTTTTTATTATTTAATATTTAGGTTTCTTATTTTGTAAATACGTTAGTAAGTTTGTAAACAAATATTTAATGAATATTTAATGATGCACTAACGTTAGCGTTACACCCGTGTTTATCATCATTATATTCTACATGAGCTCAGAAGTCGACCGTTACGTCTGTAAATAAAGAAGCGCTCAGCAGGTGCCTGCTGCTGTTACGCGTGTTAACGTGGCGATTTGTAGCAGAATGTACTTTCCAGATGATTTCTGTTGCTCAGTAAACTGACGAGTTCTGGTCCGGCCCAGTTCACTCGGTGTAGTGTAACTCTATAAGGAGATAAAACCGGTTTATTCTGGTCTACATCGTGAACGCCTGCCCGTGCTCTCACCCTTGTTGTCGGAAGGCTGTGCGTTCGCTGCTCTGGACGGAGATTTGTCTCGGGAGCGCAGCCAGCTGGACGGCCCGGCTGGACTCGTGTCTGTCCCGAGATCGATATCGAACTTCGGGGCTTTCAGCAGCACCCTGGTGGCCTGTCCGGCCCTGGCGGTGGGTGCGGGAGAAACGTTAGTCCTGTAGCGAAGGAGGGAAAAGAGAGCTGTGTTAGCACTGATGCTACACAAGGGGGCGACATAAACCTTAAAATAAAAAATATTAAAAAAATCTAAACTCTTTGTTGTGACCAAAAGCCTGACCAGAGTTATTTATATAAAAGGATACAAGAAGTGCTTACTTAGCGTTAGCTCTCAGGCCCGCGTGCTGGGAAAGTGGGCTGCTGTTTCTGCTGCTATCGTCAAACACGAACTTGCTAATGACAGACTTCGCTTTCTCCTTTTCACTTTCATTCTCCTTTCCCTTGTTCTTCTCTTTCGCCCAGCTGTCAGTTCGTTGCACCAGCTTGTCTTTACCTGCACCTCCGGCAGCTCCTGCGCCTCCTGCACCTGGCTTTTCATTAGCTGGCGTTGTTATAATGCCCTTAGCGGCAGGTACGGGGCTCGCGGAGCTGCTACCGGCCTCGAAGAATCTGTTGTCAGAAAAGAAGGAAATGAGATCACAGTGTTTAAAGTGATATGAAGATCTAATCACAAAAGCACCACATCGTTAAGTCCTTTCGCTCATTAGATAAACATTAAACAATGGCTGTGTGTCATTCTAACCACAAGTTTAAAAAGCATCTTTAGAAGAAGCCACGTCTATAATTAAATGAGACCACTAGCAAGGAATGTTACCAAGTTAGCCATTAAATAGATTTATACGTTTGTAAATACTCCGTTTATGAGTCTTTAAGTTCTCGGTACGTTTGTAAGGTCATGAAGAAGTAAGGACGTTAACGATCATGTTCTCAGGTCCGTACGTTTGTAAGCAGGTGTAAAATGAACAAACTCTTTAGACTGAAGCATGTTTAGGAATATTTTACTACCTGTTAGGAACGTCACGTGTGTTAGAGTGTCAGTGATTAAGTAATAATTATCTTCTGAGTAAAACTGTAAACGAGGGTTTGGCATTAAGCTTAGTATTAAGTATTTTCTAAGTATTTAAAGTTGCAAGTAATTCATACATAAAGTCCTTAGTATGCGATCATGAAAAAAGACAATTCATAAGACAATGTCAAGAGCTAATAAGCTATTTTTATTTGTGCCAAGTTTGTCTTTAAGTTCAGAATAAAGTTCCTGATTAAAAGTAAAACACTGTACGAGCAAATAAGGTCATGAAATTAATAATGAAGTTCTTAGTACGTTAACCAGAGCGCCTGTGTGTTTATAGTTCAGGAGTCATTCAGAAGTCCGGAAACTGGTTCAGTAATAAGTCACATCAACTGTTTTTTAATTCAGTTTATAATAAACTTTAGGTTCCACTTTTTCAACTTTGTAAGTTCATAATTAATGCAAGATTTTAAATAAGTTCACAATTTAGCTTATTAAACTAATATTCATAAGGAATTGTAGAAAGTGTGTAAGTTAGTTATGCTCTTAAGCAAGTAGCTTAGTAAGTTTAAAAGTAACTTATAAATAAATAAATTGAGCAATTACTAATAAAACATGGATGAATAACATCACTGCTATTTATCATTTAACTGATAAAATTCACTACTTTGGTCCTGATCCAGGTCACACAACACTTTACTCAGCTGCCCTCGAGTTACTTTCCGTCAATCTACACTTAACCTTCACAGAACCCTGAAGCTACCCATAACCACCAGCTCTAACCCTAACCCTAACCCTAACCCCTAACCCTAACCACAACACCCACCTTGACCCCAACCCACCCTAATCCTCACCCTGACCCCGACCCCAACCCACCCTAATCCTCACCCTGACCCCACGTCGAACCTAATACCCACCCTGACCCTGGCCCCCCACCCTAACCCTACCCACTTACCCCAACCCTAAGCCGCACCCTGACCCTAACCGCTCCATAACTCCAATGCTCACCTCTGTCTGGCCTCCGTGTTCTTGAGGACGGAGCTGCTCGGGCCTTTGGGCATCTCTGCGAGTACTTTCTCTTCAGCAGGATGTTTCACAATCACAGTCACAGAATCCTTTGCTGTGGGTTTATAGCGAAGGGCAGCTCTAGGGGCATTTGTGGGGGCAGGTGTAGGTTCAGCTTTAGGAGCAGCAGCTGTGGGAGCAGGTGAAGGGGCGGCTTTAGGAGCTCGACCTGTGGGGGCAGCTTTAGGGGCCCCAGCTGTGGGGGCAGGTGAGGGGGCAACTTTAAGAGCAGCTCTAGGAGTAGGTGTAGGAGCAGGTGAAGGGGCAGGTGAAGGGGCAGGTGAAGGGGCAGGTGAAGGGGCAGAGGGGCTTTTATTCTTTTTCGCTGACCAAAACAGGCCTTGCTTAGGCTGCGTGGCGTCTTTTCCTACACTCTTGAGCGTGATGTCCTTTGGGGTCGGTGGTGACTTGCTGATGGTTGGTGTAGTCTCGTTGTAGCGTGCAGGGGGCGTGACCTGAGCAGGAGGAGCCTTCTGTGTGCTTTGGTGCGACTTGCAGATAAAAGTGTTGGGCTCTTTTCCAGGTTTGTAAGTTCCTGAGAGGAGAATATTGGAACACTCGCTGCATCTGTTATAGAGAAACAACATCATCATCATCATCATCAAACCTCTTCATCAGAATCAATCTGAAACTCTCGTACACATGTTAAATCTTTTCACTCTTGTACACTGCTGATGATTATTCACTGGAAATTCCCCCCGGGCGCCTGACGTGTGTTCAGTGACTCACTGCTCATGTGTGCCAGATTACATCTGTTGACATTGCAGCACGGCAAATTCTGAGCAGCTACTGAACCACGGCGACGGGGACGGGGACGGGGACAGGCCGAGGTTCTCACCGAGTCGGAAATCACGCTCACGTTAAACGGGGTGATGTAGAACATGTATGAAGTTTTTACATTTAATGATGCAACATTAATTCAATATGTATATATACACACATCCCACACACACACCCCTATATTTCTTCAGTTAGAAGATACCTCCGAGAACAACTCTCACAAAAATGTCGGGGGGAACTTGTTCAGTCGCAAATCATTTATAGAAGCATTTAAACAAGTGTTTTTTTTTATTCAAAAGTATTCATGAGAATCTTATATAAGCAGAAAAGCTGTGTGTAGGGACAAATCAATTCATACACTGAGACTAAACACAAACCCCGGTGAGGACAAGGGGAGGACAAGGACAATCTCACGTCATGTAAATCTTACACTGTATTAGTAAAAGCAGCCTGTGTACGCGGCTGTGGCGTAGCGTTATAATGAAATCTGATGAGTATCATACTTGAAACAGTTCCTGTGGTAGAGTTTCCCGTCCACGAGGTGTCTCTGCACGAGGTGGACGTGCTGGTTGCAGACACTGCAGCCCCGGTTTATTGTGCCAGATTTATCGGGACGCTCTACAGGGACGTCCCTCTGCAAAAACAAACAGCAGCTCATTAACCGCATTAAACAGACACACTTAACCACAGCAATGCAGACGAGCGAGAAACCTGTTCTTCAAATTAACCGCACTGACAGTAAGTATTCACGCCCCCGAGGGAGTACACGCAACAGAAACACCTTCAACTGGAATGATGTCTGTTTTGACACTTTCTTCTTGGCAAAATGAATAAAAGGAGGAGTTGATGATGATGATGATGATGTTGCACTTTTCAAGTCCTGCAGCAGATTCTCAATCGCACTGGAGTGTGAAGTGTAACTGAGCCGTCTCGGCACATTCGAGTTCTTGGTGGTAACTCCAGCGCAGATTCGGCAGAACGCCGAGCCTCGTTGTCCTTGCGAAAGGTGAAGCTCCGCCCACATAATGAACCGTGTGTTCTTTTAGAGTTGCTCTGTATGTAGCTCCAGAACGGTCCATCCCTGCTGATGGATTCACACCGCTACGCCACCCTCCACGCCCACACCACCATAGCTGCCCCTCCACACCACCATAGCTGCCCCTCCACACCACCATACCTGCCCCTCCACGCCCACATCCTCAAGCTTCCCAGCAGGCATGGTGTTCTCAGCTCCTTTATTCTCCTCAGACCAGACCACTATTTAGCATGTGTTCTCCAAATATCTGATGCTCCTTTTGTTCTTCAGCTTCTCCATCTGCTCCTCATCCTCCGAAACTTCTGACTCTCTCTCTCTCCAGGTATTTCTAATTCTAGGGTAACTAACCCAGATTGTTAATCACTTTCCCTTCACTCTGTGGTCTCCGTGATGTTGTACGTGTTCTTTATCGGATCCTGAGATCATCACCTGAGCTCCACTCTGTTCTTCATCACTCTTACACAATCGCAACTTACACATCGTTTCCCTGTGAATCGTGTTTGCACAACACCTACGCTGACTTCTCTTCCACTTTCTGATCACAAGTCAGGACAGAAAACCCAGACTGAGTCACTGGATTCGCTAACGTTACCTTGCTGGGTTCCGTGACGGTTTTCGGTGGGCTGTGAACTTTAGCTGTGACCGGTGGGTTCTTGCTCCCTGACGTCCGGTCCATGGGTTCCTCAGCCGGCCTCTTGATTCCTGCCAAACCCCCGACTCCAGACAGACAGACAGACAGGCAACGTGAGTATCTCTACCATAAAGTGTGTATGAGTATCGCTGGTTCTGCAGGTCTTACTGGGAGAGCGGCCGTGGAAGTAGTTGTAATACTGCGAGACGTAGGTGAGGATGCTGAGACGATCAGGAACTCTCAGAGCCACCATGTCTTCTGCATCCAGCAGAGCCGGAATATTCAGCTGCTCCTCTGCCACACGGAACGCCTGATGACACGACACACACACGCGCGCGCACACACACACACACACACACACACACACACACACACGAAGACGACAAACGGCATTTTTTAATTGTAAACAATTTGAAGCATAAATTACATATGATGTTGAAAAGGACGTCTGTTTAAAGGTCCCGTATGTGACAACATCTTTAACAAGTTATCCCAGGTCTCAGAGCTCCCCAGAAGGGGTGTGTGTGTGTGTGTGTGTGTGTGTGTTAATGCTTCAGCTCTGAAATCTCTGTCTGTAGTGAATACAACAGCAATTTCCAGCTTCATTAATATTCAGGAAGCTATGAGGACGTCTACACAGCAGCGTGTGTGTCAGACGCATCAGTCTGACTGTGTGACTGACTGTAATGCGCTTATTTTTAAACATCATGCTGTGTATGTGTGTGTGTGTGTGTGTGTGTGTGTGGGTTGCGATTTCACAACCATGCTGTAGTTCTGGTGAAACGCTTGGTTCTGTCTCATTATCATCAATGCTATTCTAGAACATTCCGTTAGCAGGACACAGAGTTCCAACATGAACTTCGGCCCTGAACCCGAGACGCATCGTTTATCGCGGGCGCTGATCCGATCCAGCTGTGTGCCTCTGGTCGCCTCCCCACCGTGTGATTTTGTACAGCTGTCTAATTCCTGAGCCGCTGTTAGAATGATGAATAAGAAGCTAAAGTAAATAAAGAGACAGGAAATGCTTGAATGCTCTGGGGGACGCAGACACAAAGACGAGCTCGCAGTGAAGATCACAGATGAATGAATCCGGGATCAAGAGGAACAACCTGAACCCGGCACGACCAAACCAACCGGAATTTACTAAACCTGATCCTTATCTCCAAAAATAACGAAAGAGCAATCCAGCCCAGACAGGAAAACTTCTCCATCCAGTCCATAATCCAGTGTGTGTGTGTGTGTGTGTGTGTGTGTGTGTGTGTGTGTGTCGGAGCAGACGAGGCCTCCCCTGAGACCTGCACAGACATCGCCAGCACAACAAGACATGTCTGTAATTTCAGCATTAACTCAGATAAACTTTCACTTTCACTCTGCGCACCAGTTCTCCCAGTCTCAGGGTTTAATCGCGGGAAACTCCCAGTGATGGAGAGACTGCTGGAACGACGACTACTCACAGGCTGGAACTAAAGAGCTCATGGAAACTTCTGGCGCTTGGACACGTGTACATTCTGCTTACATGAACAAATCTTACTTTCACTTACAGTTAAGAAACATAAGGAGAACAAAGAGCGCTTCAGCTCTCCACCCAGACATCCTGTGGGCTACGAGCTCTGAGGGACGAGACGCTACGCCTTACAATAAACGATTCTTCTGTGTGCGGAGTCGCGTATCGCCACACTGACTCCAAACTCTTACGTTTCTAACAGAGGTGACGCGCTCGATCGGTCAGTGATCAGTCTGGTCTGGTGTTCAGTGTGACTGCCGGTGATCAGGTGATGAGTCTCAGATATGATCCACTCTGTACCGAGCGCTGACGCTTCAGAGTGACGCAACAGATACACATTAATATGGAGATACATCACCAAACATCACGCGCGTTAAAACCCTTCGATCTGCCTTTTAGTGCCCACTCTGAGTGAACCCACTCATTACACACACACACAAGCCTCACAACGCCGCCAGCGCTAATTAGTTAAAAATCGCGCACATCTGCCATGGAAACCTGTTGTAACCGACTTCTTGCAAGGCAGACAAATGCACACAAGAAAAATGCACACGCCTCCGGCGTGCGCCACCACTGACATGACTGTTCGCCAAAGGGTTGCACGGCTGCAACAAAACCGTATACTGATCCCAAGCGTGGCGCTCGCACCCCTTGCTTTCGGGACGGGGATAAGGTGAGAGTTGGGAGCCATCTGCATGTTCCTAAAGGACGCAGGAAGTTTACAGACCCTCTTCAAGTTAACAAAAAACTTGGGGTACATATGGTCTGAGTGATGGGAAAACTTGGAATGCTTCCAATCTCACATGGTTCCCACACACGCACAACAACAACTCCTGCTGAGGACGCTAGTCACTGTACCAGTACTTATACACTTAGACCTAAACGCAATGCTAACAAACCTAGTTGGTCAAGTGATTATGTTCCTTAGATCTGACGTATCGCCTGCACGGTGTCTGCTTGAGTTACTAAGTTGTGTTACCCTGACTCGGTAAGTTATAATAATACACTGCTGTTACCGAACCTCTACCACTGCTGTTACCAGGCAAACAGACCGATAGTGCACCTATTGTTTCTAGGCTGAGACCATTTTTTTAGTCTCCTCCCTACAGAAGTGGGAGGAGTTATAAAGTTTGATGTCCACAGGAAGGAAAAAGACCAAGTGGCATTCTGTGGAGCATTTCGGTGGTCTTGGTCTATGGCGGAATGTGCTTCTGTAGGACACCCATGTGGCAGCACACATACTGTAGGATGTGTGTGTTTAGAATCCTGAGAAGTTCCTTCAGCATTCTCCTCTCAGACCTCCAACAGAGACTTCAGCTCCACTCCAATGACAGAACCAGCTTTACTAACAAGTCTGTTGAGTCTTTCGGCATTGGCTGTCTCCTTACCCCACTACCCCAACACAGCACATGGTTCTAAGAAGAACACCGCTAACCACCGAGTCATGGAACATCTGCAGCATGGTCCTGCAGGCATTGAAAGACCTGAGAAAATAGAGATAGCTCTGAGCTTTCTTAGACAGAAGATCAGTGTGTTAGACCAGTCTAGCTTATGGTCCAAGTGTACACCTAGATACTTATAGCTCTCCACCTCGGTGCCCATGATCAGTGGGTTTTACCCTTCCTAAAAATGCAACACCAGTTCACACTTTTGTCTTTGAAACATTGAGTTGCAGATGGTTTAGTCTGCACCACTCAACAAAGCTGTCCACCTCGCTCCTGTACTCTCCCTCCTGACCATTCCTGATACCGGCCACAATGGCGGAGTCATCTGAAAACATGCGCAGGTGGCAGGACCTCGAGCAGTACCTGAAGTTAGAAGTATAGTGTGTGAACAGAAGGGGACACAGGACAGACCCCTGAGGGTTGGGCAGAGACCACATGGTCATACCTGTTAAAGGACAGATTTATCTCATTGGCCTTTTGTAGGTCCATCTTCATCACCTGGTCGGCAGTGATGGATCTCATTCCACACCTCACCTGACTTAAATTGTTTATTCTCAAGCTTCCTCCTGTAACACTTTATACCCTCTTTCATTTTGTCTCTCAGTTCTGTGTTTCCTTTTCTCCTCCTCCTTGTTCTCAGCCTCTTTCCCATTTTATCTGTATTCTGATGATATCGTATCGAGAGGTGACTGCCGCAGCATCAGAACACGGAAAAGAGTCTGATCTCAGTCTGGATCGGATGCAGCGAGTTGGCAGCGAGTTTACATGTCCATCAGTAAGAGACATGCTGTCACATTACCATGTCCATGTCCATCAGTAAGAGACATGCTGTCACATGAAAATAATCAACGTCCTGTAATGTGACACCGAGTGATTTCTGTTAGACCAGTGAGGTCAGACATGACCTGCTGATGATCGCACGCGGGAGGCGGGACCTCAGCTAATACAAATGACATGAGTTTACAGGGTCCTTTCTGTCATTTTAAAACATTCAGCTGCATTAAACATCAAAGTAAAAGTGCTTACCAGGTGATTGTTGTCATAAACATTTTCCTTGCTCAAGGAGTCAAAGTCTCTGAAAGGGGGAAAAAAACAGAAAGTGAGTGAGAACATAAACAATGTGTGATTTATTCCAACACCCCCAAACACTACACACACCCCTCCCGTTCACGACACACACAGACACCCCCTATTTCATGACACACACCACACACATACACACACACACACACACACACACACACACACACACACACACATATATACACACACATACACACACTACACACACTACACACACACACACACCACACACACACATATACACACACATACACACACACACACACATATACACACACATACACACTACACACACACACACCCCATTTCACGACACACACCAACCACACACACACACACATACATACATACACACCACACCACACCACACACACACTATAATCAGTCTCTCTCTCTCTGTGTGATTAATAAATTTCTCTGAATCTTGTTTTCCCGGGTTTGTCCAGACTGTGGCGCGCGGACTCTCTGTGTGTACGTGTGCACGGCTCAGGAAAGGGCGTCTTTACACACACACACACACACACACAGAGAGTGAGAGGGTGAGAGGGTGAGTACTCACATGAGGTCGGGTCTGTGCCGGTGTATGAGCGCGCAGAAGGCGAGTCCGTCCCTGAACGAGGTGGTCATGTTGGTGATGGAGACGCCTCTGTACCCGTCACACTGCAGCTTACACCACTGCTGGAGCGCCTTCACCGCGGCCATGACGCGCGCGCGCGCACACACACACACACACACTCTCACACTCAAACACACCCGGTCCAAACCACGACGACGAACTCGGAGCTCGCAGAACACATCCACTGTCAGCGCGCGCGCGCACACACACACACACCGAGCAGATCCGCGACACACACACACTCACATAAACTCCAGGGTTTCCCCTCTGTGTCTCTCTCCGTCTCTCTCTCAGCTGCAAACTCGACAATGAACTATTGTGGGCGGGGTCATATGGAAGTGGGCGGGGTCACATGAGAACAATGTAACACAGAGTGAGAGAAGAAAGAGAAATGTCAACATTACAGGAAATAATCCTGACGTGTTGTGAACAGATTTTCAGCAATTACATCACTTACTGTGTGTGAAGTGCAAAACGTCTCTATCTGTCCGTCCATCCGTCTAATTTATTATATTTAACACATTTCTTTATGTATTTATTATGTATTATCATTTATGATGTATTACACCCAGCACATGTGCACACACACACACACACACACACTGTAGATTATAGACTTATTATTATAGAGAAATGTCAATTAATCATTATAATCATGGTATAAATCATTGTGTTGCATCATTAATAATATTCCTTCATTTTGTTTATTTATTTATTTATTTTTTTACAAAAGAATAAAAAGGCATATTATAAAATGTTGAATATTTTGTACATATTTTGTTTAATCTCAGGGTTACATTAACCAGGTGCATTTCCTCTCACTGAACACATCCAGACTAGTTTGTGTGTGTGTGTGTGTGTGTGTGTGTGTGTGTGTTCCTGTCCCGTATCCACACCAGCATTCAGTGGAACTACCCCGGGGTGGGAACCGGGTGGGGTGGAGGGGGGCAGCTGTGGCACTGCGGTGGAGTTCATTATTCACCCCAGGGTGTGGCTTCTTCCACTCAGGTGCTGCTATGCAACTTGTTCAGTCGTGCTGAGTCTCTCTCACACACACACTCAAACACACACACACACACACACACACACACTCAAACACACACACAGGCTTAGCCACATGCTCCATGCTTTATCTTTGCACTCAACACCGGCCACGCCCAGGTTTAACTTTGACCTCAGTCTACTGGAGGCCTTTATGCTGCTGCTGTTATTTTAAGGTTTAATCCTGATCATGTGACCGAGTCCCAGCATGCACCGCTCTCCGCACTGGAACACGGACGCTGATACTGATCACAGGATATTTAGTACATCTGTAGGAACGTTCAGTTACTGTTATTATTACCATTTTGTTGTGTATAAGTATTGACCCCCTTGAACTCTTGGATTCAGTTGAAAGACTGAAAGACCAAAAAAGCCACAATATTGATATATAACTTGCGATTTACAGTAGTGTCCATGATCCTGGTACTAGTTTACTGGGGTGTAACTGATAATCAGTGTTATTCAGTTCACCTGGCAGTTTTAAATTATACTGTACGTAGTGGACGAGAAGGCGTGGCTCTCAGTCTGTTATAGCTGCAAAGGGGGCGGGGCCAACATCATATTAAACCCTATGGATTAAGAATTGGATGTTACTCAAGTTCATATGCATGTGAAGGCAGGTGAGCCAATACTTCTGGCAATATACTGTGTAGTCTCTCCATCATAGAGAGGACTGCGTGTGTGTAATGATCATTTGCTTTTAAATAATAAAATCAGGAATTTGTTCAAACCTGAGAATATCTTTATTTTTACATCATTGTTAAAAGTGCACACACACACACACACTACAAATGCAGAGAATAATTACAGTTAATTCTGAAAAAAAGAAAAACTCCAAAGCTGTGGAATCTGTGCATGAATGCGGAGGCGCGGCGGCGGTCTGGTTCCAGCTTCATTCAGAGCTCAACACATTCACGGTTAAAGAAGCAGCAGCAGAAATCACAGCTCTGATGGGCTCGAAGGCACAGAATGTTATAAACAACACAAAAATACACGTAGAGTAACAAACACGTACAGTAATGTCCTCCTGAAACCTCCACGGGTCAGCAAATGTCAGACGATTCCAGAAAAATTATACAAGTGCAATAAGATCTGAGTGCTGAGTCCAGTGCTGAGGTTTAAACATGCAGGAGGTGCTGTGTGTGTGTGTGTGTGTGTGTGTGTACTGTCACTGTACATCTGAATAAAACACTCTTTATAATCTAATCTAATCAGTCAGAGTCTCAGCAGCACAGATTCATCTTTAATAAGACGACTAAGCAAACAAACAAACAAACAAACACGCAGCTGCATGTTCATAACGAATGATGGCCCCGCCCACTGCCTCCCGATTGGCTCAGATTTACATGCGAATCTTATACGCGTCCTTTCCCCTTCAGTGGTCTCGCAGGAGCGGTGGCATCTACCCTTACATGAGCTCTCACACACACACACACACACACACACCTGTTCACCGTCCTAATTCATGATTGTTTTACTGTTGGATTAAAACTGAGGGACAGAAATGTGGATTTGTTCATCATCATCCTGTGCGTTTCCAACACAGACACCAGCTCCTGGGCGAGTTTATTGCACCACGCCCGCTCCCTGAACACTAGGACCATCACACACACACACACAGATTCTCCTGGAAGGGAAATGATGACTAGTGTCATCATTTCCCTCCCAGGAGAATTAAAACAAGATAATATTTTCATTTTTTATCATTAAGTTTATATATGATTAATGAATGGAACTCTTTTAGATTTTCTTTGGGGTGTTTCTGCAGGAACGGCGCGTCCTCATGTCTCAGTGAAATAACCGAGTAACAACTGATCACGCTTCTAAAGATTAGATTCTTAAAAAAAAGAAAGAAGAAGAAACACAAGCTTTCATTTTTAGGGTGGCTGATTCCCGGCTGATTTCCGATCACTTCCAGCTGATGGTGAAGTTCTGCGCAAGGTTCAGCCCCAACTCATCTACCCTCAACACCTGGGGACACAGACAGACAGACAGACAGAGAGAGACAGAGAGGACACCATTAGGTTTAATCCCAGAGACGTTTCTCCTCGTGATCACGCTCGGTCTGGACGCGTCACCTGCTTGGTGTAGCCGAACGTCACTTCCTGTGAATTCACGGTCACGTTTCTCGGCTCCGCCTTCACGCCGTAAAACGAGACCGTCTCCACTGTGAGGTACGTGGCCTCCACGTGACTGCGCACCACCTCAGAGGTCATCGTGTTCTAGAGAGCGTGGAGAACTCGGTGAGTAATGACACACGAGTACAGAAACAGAGGTGAAGCTGAATTCAGTCCTTTTCTTTCTGTCTATTACAGTGTCGTTTCCGTGGCGACAGCCGTGTCTCGGGGCGGCGTACGGGTGTTAGCGGCGCGGTTGTGCAGTACCTGTTTGAGGCTGAACAGGACGTAGGCGTACTCGTCCTTCTCGTAGGTGTCCACAGACTCTCCGTCGTCCCAGAAGAGCTCTCCATCGGCCTGACCGTCCTGACTCACACACACCACCAGGTGCAGGGGCTGAGTGCGGCTCACCCACAGGGTGGTGTTGGGTCTCTGACGCGCGCGCGCACACACACACACACACACACACACGTCACTCTAACAGACTAAACCTCAGGTATGAACCTCTGATCAAAATATAAGAATGTAATGTAGAACACAAATCTGATAAAAACATGTCACGGAGTTGCTTTTAAACAAATGTTTTAATAGCACCTGTATTAGTACCAGTATCAATACCAGTACTAGGATCAGTACCAATATTACTATTATGAGTACCAGTATTATCAGTACCTGTATTATTATTTTCAGTATCAATACTAGTTACCAGTATTAATAATATCAGTACCTGTATTAGTACCAGTACCAGTACTTTAGGTTAAACTACTGGTACTATTATCAGTACCTGTCTTAGTATTACAAGTACCAATATTAACACCAATCCTGGTACTGGTACTAAAACTGGTACTGATACTGATACTATCAGTACTAGTATTATTGATACCTGTATTAGTACCAGTATTAACATTAATACTATTACAGATGGTACCAGTATCAGTACCAGTACTAGTGTTATCAGTACCAATTATAGTGTACATCATAGAAATATAAAGCATTATATAATTATAACCCAAACCCAGAAACACAGGTGTGTGTGTGTGTGTGTGTGTGTGTGCGTGTGATGCTCAGTACCTGTGTGGGAATGATGGATCCTTCTCTGAGGTGTAGGTTGATTTTGTCCAGAGGAGCGTGAAGCTTTATCTCTTCTCCTTTACTGAGCAATGAGTCGCCCTGTAGCAAACACACACACACACACACACACACACACACACACACACACACACACACACACACACACACACACACTCGTGTATGTTTACTCCTTACATCAGATGAGTTGTATAAGTGTTTCTGCAGGCTGGATTAATGAGTGAGCGAGCGCGTGAGGGTCTTACAGTGTAGAAGTCGTACCAGAGCCCCTGGGGTACGTACCCCACCACCACCTCCACCCCCGGCTCCAGCACGGGCGTCACCAACACACCCCTCCCCAACAGGAACTGTTTATCCACCGCATACGTCTTTCCGTCTTTGGGGAACCTGAGGGGGAACGTGTGCGAGATTACACAGTGCAGCGGCACACACATGTGAAGTACAGATACTGTAATACCAACAACAACAACAATAATAATAAACAATAATAACAAGAGCGATGACGATGATGATGTACGCAGGGAGAGCAGTAAAGGATCAGTCTAGACGTAACTAGTTTAAAAAAGACTCACTCAGGAATTTTTAAAAAGAGGATTTTCCCTCCTTTAACCAGAAACCCAAACCAGCAGGTGGCGGTATAACCCTGTAACGGCATGTTGGCCGATCAGAAGCCTGATGTCACACGCAGGAGCTACGGCGCACGGACCGGCGGAAAGAGCTCCTGGTGTGTGTGTGTGTGTGTGTGTGTGTGTGTGTGTGTGTGTGTGTGTGTGTGTGTGTGTGTGTGTGTGTCTGTGTACGGCCTCGCCGCTACTGCAAAAATATATAAAATAAGATAAAAGACCAGATTGTCTTACTCGAAAAACAGAGGTCTGGCGACGGTGTGTCCGCGCACGTGTGCGTAGTGAAAGAGTGTGTAAAGGAAAGGAAAGAGGGAATAACGGAGGAGGAGGGCTTCCTTCATCGCTGTCCGAGCAGCTGGACTGAACACGGTGGGATCCTGAGGCTGAGAAACACACACACACACACACACACACACACACACGTTTCAGACACATTTTAAAACAGACTGAGAACAGAGTGAGGTGTGTGTGTGTGTGTGTGTGTGTGTGTGAGAGAGGGCGGAGCCGCGGTACACACCACTGACTCTTTGGTGTTGTGGTTCCTGGTGAAGGGGTAGAACGCTCCGAGCTGAGTCCAGCGCACACACAGCTCCTCCGTGGTGTCTTGGGAGAAGCCGCAGATGTCCGCTCCCACCAGCGGAACGCCCAGGAGGTTAAAGGTCAGCATGCCTGAGGAAGGAAAGCGCTCGGATGCGTTACTGTTACCATAGTAACAGACGGACGTACGCATGTGTGCTGAGAGTTTTGTGATGTAAAATAATCAGGTCTGGGTCACAGTAACAGTGACCGCCGCGGGACAGCACACACACTACCTGGAATGGACATGTATAAATCCTTCCACTGGCTCCTGTTGTCTCCCAGCCAGTGACCCGAGTATTTCCCCTGACTCGGGAATGTGGAGCGGGAAATCACAAACGGACGCTTGGACAGGATCTTTATCAAAGCACTGACACACACACACAAAGTAAACTCGGTATTCTATAATCAAAATAAGGCACATCTTTTAGTGTGTGTGTGTGTGTGTGTGTGTGTGTGTGTGTGTGTGTGTGTGTACCTCGCAGTTGCTTTGGCTTCCATCAGCCCGTATAAGCTGTGCAGGTTGTAGTGGGAGGAGTTTCTCTGCAGTGCGGACGCACACACGGTTTTGGACCTCAGACTGCCACCCAGAACATCTGCGCGCGCGCACACACACACACACACACACACACACACACACACACACTCTCTAACCTGAGCACACTGTGATTACCGTACTGTAAGTACCCCACCCTACTGAGCGCATGCGTGTGTGTGTGTGTGTATGCGTACAGGGTGTGTACGGCGGGTTCTCCAGCTCAGTGTCTGGACAGCCGTCTGCAGATCCGTCGAAGAAGTTGGAAGGTTCGTTCATGTCCTGGACAGAGAGGAGACGTGAAGGTCAGAAAGGTCAGACAGTGAGTGTGAGTGTGGTGATTAAAGCAGCGGCGATCACACGCGTCACTCACGATCCACAGGCCGTCGAACGACACCCGGCCGTGGAGCCGCTGCAGGTTCCGGTACCACCAGTCGTGTGTGTCCGGGTTGGAGAAGTCCGGGAACGCTGTAAGTCCGGGCCAGACCTGAGGAACACGGGGAACTCGTCAATACACACACACACAAGCGCCCCACCCAAACACACACACACACACACACACACGTGCGCCCCACATACACACACAGATGGGAGGTGTGGAGTGAGAGACACTGATTAGTTCTCTGTCGCGTACCTTCCCGATGAGCGTCTCTCCACTGGAGGTGTTGATGAAAACTCCGCTCTTTATTCCATCCTCATACGGGGCGTAGGTGCCGGGGGGCTGCACACTGCTGATGCCCGGGTCCTGAGACACCCAGGGGACGAGAGACACAGAGACAGAGACATGTACGTGTTAGAGAGAAGAAGCAAAATTATAACAAATAAAAAGAGAGAAAAAAAAATTAGAAATGAAAGACAAAAGTAAACCAAACATGCAGGAAAAAAAGAAGGACAGACAGACAGACGTGTATTTAGTACCAGATAAATTAAATAGTTTTAAATGAAGCAGAAAAGAAAGAAAGGATGGGAGGAACAAAGAGAGACAGACAGACAGAGAGACAGAGAGAGAGAGACAGAGAGAAAGACAGATCCTAAAATAAAATGAAACTAAACAAAGAGAAGTATAAATCACAGACAGATGGAAGAACAGAACAAAAGAAAGAAATAAAGAACTCCAGAGAATAAGAAGAGGAGTGTTTTTAAACATCATTACATGTTAAACACAGAGAGAGAGAGAGTGTGTGTGTGTGTGTGTGTGTACCAGGATGAGGACGTAGCGCTGGCTGTGCAGGTGCAGGTCTCTGACCAGGTCAGGCAGTGTGGAGAAGTCCTCAGGGTCAAAGGTGAAGTCCAGGGCGCGGTCCATGTAGTCGATATCATTCCACTGCACATCCTGACACACACACACACACACACCAGATCAACTCTCTTGTTTCTGCAGTTTTAACTCTCTATCTCACACACACACACACACGGCGTGTACCTGTGGTATCCCATAATTCCTCATTTCTCTCACCACGTCCCAGGTTTTGTTACTGGAGCCGTAACCCCAGCGACAGAGGTGATACCCCAGGGCCCAGTACACCGGCATCGCAGGCTTCCCTGTTCTCACACACACACACACACACACACACACACACACATACACATTTACACACATCAGAGCTAAAGGTCAATGACCTGCACACGATCTACTGAACTTATGCAGTCTGAAGCCCTGTGTGTGTGTGTGTGTGCACGTTTGTCACAAACTTGCTCTGAGCACTCTGTGATCATGTGACTAAGCCTTGACTGACCTACGACCTCCAGGTACTCTGACACCACGGAGCCTGGATCCGGGCCGAGGAACACGTACAGGTCCAGAACCCCCCCGATGGTGCGCCAGGTGAGCGCCGGGGCAGGCTGAAGAACAACATCTAAAGAAACACACACACACACACACACACACACACACACACACACTTACTCTCTCTTCTTCTGTTTATCCTCAGGAGCCGCGTACGTGTGTGTGTGTGTGTGTGTGTGTGTGTGTGAACTGATGAGACGTTAACAGGAGGATGTGGTATAAGAGGAATAAACCAGGCGCTGTGTTACAGATGTGCAGGTGTCGAGGCTGACGGGTAACAAAACAGGACAGATGTTTATTAGGCAGCAGCCAGCTGTTAGAGATCAGGGCCCGTGTTCACAAAGCTTCTTAGAATTCTCTCAGAGAGCTCCTGTCTCAGCATAAAAAGTACAAAACCCTTTATCTTAGTGAGGGGGTGTGGTCAACCTGTCGCTAGGGACGATGCAGCAATTCAAGGACTGTGATTGGTTCATAAAAAATAACCTCTGGTCTTGAAATGCACTCTTTGTGAAAATAGACTATATGATAATAGACATAATTAAAACAGCCAGATGTTGAAAATGTGTCGACTTTTAAAGTTTCCACACAGTAGTTACTACATTAAAGTTCTCACATTTATTTACTAAACTGATTTTATTACTTGTGATCCATTTCAGATTGATGGGAGCAAAATGTCTCAGCTTTTACCAGTTTACATGATCACAGGACAGTTTATTTAAGCTGCACTTTTGGATGGTCTGTAGCCAACAATCCAAGAGAGACGGAAGGAAGTAAAACAACAAGAAAACCAGACTGGACAGAAGAGCAGCGTTTACTTTTAGCTTTACGTTCAGTGTTTGGAGAATATTTCTTCTTTACACCATTTTGTTCTCTGATATAGAAACTCTTAAGCCTCTTAAAAGTCCTCGTCTCTACTCTTAACTAATTTTACCTTATAAGCTGTTTTTAGGCCTAAGATGCTTCATGAATCATTTTTATCTTTACTAAGATTTAATCCTAAATTTAAGCGGAAAGTCTAAGAAAATGTCATAATTCTAAGATTTTTCTTAGAATTTCGTCACTAGGAGCGAGTTTTAGTTTAAGAAGCTTTGTGAATACGAGGTCAGGTCTTCACCCACAGCACCTCGTCCCTCCTGTCCATCTGTGTGTAACGTGTGTAGCGTGTGTAACGTGTGTGTGTGTGTGTGTGTGTCTGCGTGTTTAACCTATACGTTTTAATTTACAGTGAGTAGGTTTTCAGAAATGGACATCAGAGACTCGCGCACATGCTTTTTTTTGTTTGCTTTTTTGGTGCTAATAAATAATGAGAGACGTAAACTCTGAATCTTATCTCTGTAGACTCGGCAATAAACCTGAATCCAGATACACAGAGCAAAGTCCTCTAATGAACTCTGGATAACACACACAAACACACACTCTATCTGCTGTGTGCATGTACAGTATAAATATGACTCTGTGTGTGTGTGTGTGTGTGTGTGTGTGTGTGTGTGTGTGTGTGTGTGTGTCTCACCCATAGCATTGCTGTTGAGCAGGAAGGAGCCGTGTGCGAGTCCGTCAGACTCCATGATCAGGTAAAACGGATGAGCGCCGTACAGGTTGATCAGCTCCTACAGGAAACAAACAAACAAAAACAAACAAACACTCGTCTAATTCTGAAATCTGAAACTGCGCTCCATCATCACTGACAACACGCAGCAGCTCCGATATTAAACAACCAGCATTTTATATCAGATTAACTGTGGATTATATATTCTGTCTGAATGATCCTTTATACACTGAGGTGCGTGTCCTGTACGTTCTCCAGAGGAATAAACCTGTAGTTCCGTCTAACAAACACACACACACACACACACACACACACACACACACACACAGTTTCTTGTGTGTATAAAGTGTAATAACACAGGTGTAATCTGAGCAGCGAGGCGGGTCAGAACCTCCGGCGCCGCGTCCCGGGCCCACATGGTGAAGGTGCTCCACTGCGTGTCGTGCATCAGACTGGAGCGATGTTCCCCGAGTCCGTACAGGAAACTCGACGGTAAGGACGTGGACATCTGCAGAAACTGATCCGAGTAGAAGAGCGGAGCCACGCTGGTGTTTAACCTTAAAGACAACAAGTACAGGACAGGGGTGGAGTACACTGAGGATATAGGAGACACACACACACACACACACACACACACTCACTCAGGTACTTACAGCACGGCTCCGTTCTGCGTTCTCTTAACTACAATCCCAAAGGGCTGTTTGGAGAACTCGACAGTGTACAGGGGGTTCGCAGCCCGCTGCGTCGCCTCAGGTACGTCTATAGGAACCTCGAACCTCTGCTGTGAAGGATCAGTGATCTGAGGAACACACACCGTGCTGATTAACACTCCTGAACATTCACACCTAATCAACACTCACTAGAACAGCAGGATACACACACACACACACACACACACACACACACACACACACACACACACACACACAGGACTGATCAGAAGCGTGCACCGCTATAATCAGCATCCAGAGAGGTCACATGACATCACCACATGAGCGACGATCAGATCCCTCACCTTCACACGCAGTCTGCTGTCGGACTCGTACAGCACGTCCAGCCTCAGCGTCTCGATATCTTTAGGATAATACGTCTTCTGGTAACGGACCAGCGTCCCGCTCAGTCCCGTCTCCGTGTCATTAACGTCCACCAGCGCGTACGACGGGAACTCCTGCGGGTAATAGCACCACGGGACGCCGTTCTTCTCGCCGGCCGGGCGGGTGAAGCAGCAGTTCCTGGCGTGACACATCTCCTCCGTCACCACGACACCGCGCTCCGGGTAGCAGTCGAACCTCCAGGACTCGGGGACGACGGAGCAGGATACCGGTCGCGTCCGGTTCTCCTTGCCGGGCGGAGCCACGGGAGACGGAGGGCGGCGGACACCCATGGAGGAGGTGGTACGCACCCAGAGAACGGTCCCTAGTAACCAGACACCGAAGACCACCAGGACGAAGCCTCCCAGGGTCACCAGGGCCGCCGTGATGGAGCACCGACGCCTGCCGGCCAGCAGAGGGCACTCCGCGTCCTCCGGCTTCGGCTCGATGTCCTGAGAATCGTCACGGGACTGCAGTAACGGCACGCCCGAGAAGTTCACCTCCTCCGGGGTCAGTCGCTTATACGACACCATGGCGTGGAGCTGAAGAGACGAGACATGGAGACGGGGTTAGGATCAGAACCCCAGGATTAAAGAAAAATAACACAGTGCTACCTCGACACACATGATGATGAGGTGTAATCGTTATTCGTTTTAACCAAACACGGGATATGTTTTCATTATAACGCCCCCAAGTGTTCAGTTCTCTACACTACATCAGACACTCTCACATTAATCAGAAACACTCAAGAAGAAGAAGAGGAAGAAGAGGAAGTGAAACCCAGGTCCTCGTGTTGTTGATTGTCCTTGGATGATCACATGATCGACGTTACACGAGCCGAGCACTGGATTACGATCGTCTCCTGAACATCGTGTGATTAAACCCTTCACAAACACATCCTCTGTCCTGAAGACGCAGGACAAGTCTAAACCACAGCGCTGTCTCCGAGCCGGACGAGACAGTGGACACTCTTTCCATACAGGTCACATAAACATGTTTAGCTTTACAGAAAACTATAAACACACACACACACACACACACACACACACACACTTTTAATCCATTTGCTATTAATATACAGAGTAATCGAGGTACACATCCCTGTGAAGGAGCCGTTACTATAGCAACAACAACGTTCATTTACAGCTGTGATTCATCTTACAGCCAGAACTATTTCACATTTTCATTGGACATTAATAAACACTTTATATAATCAGTGCAGTTAATCATAAAACACAATAAAGTACTGATGAATCATGTGAGTCGACTCCTAGAATATAGGACTCGGTGGGTCGACTCCTTTGTGCAGCGACACTCACCGCGTCCTGTTTACGGATTATAAAGCTAATTTATAATCCTAATTTAGACCGAATTATAGATGAAATATGTTTCTCTCTCGATGTTTATGATGTTATTATCAATCTGAGAAGCAGAAATCCGCTTCACCTGTCGCTTCACTTCGGTGTCGGCTCCTGTCAGAAAACTGATTCACTTTAGCATTACAGCTAGCTCAAGGTTGAACAAACACACACACACACACACACACACACACAGGTCTGAGTTTATAACTACACACCTCACAGCTCGAACAGTCACACCGCAGAAAACACTTATTATTATTTATCATTAATGTTAAAAGTCATTTAGAGTCTCTGTGAGTGAATCGGTTTCGCAGGATTCAGCTTCACATTAGCGTGTTTATGCTAACTGTGTATCTACACAAAGTCTCTCGTGAGGAGATAAAAACTCAGTAAATGTTGAGATTTTCACCCTTTTGTTCAGTAATAATCTGCTGAAGCTGTTAAAGCTGATTCAGTCAGAGTCCAGACCAAACAACACTGATCAAGTCATCACCGTTTCACTTCAGATAGAAATGAATAAGGTCCTACCTTCTGCCTGCAGATAAAGAGTTAACACACACACACACACACACACACACACACATATATATATAAATATAAATACGCACATACACGCGCACACTACATGCAGCGCGAGCGCCTCTTAACAGTAGGTGCGTTCACACCGTCAGCGTGCTCATGTCCTGCGCACATCCTCTCTCTCTCTCTCTCACACACACACACACACACACACAGTGGCTGCGTTCCATTCTGAAGTGTACCTCACAGTGTGCTCCCTACTCCCTGCTCCCTTTGCAGTGAATGTCTGTGAAGCGAACTTCCCTCGACAAAACTCCACCATTTGGAACACCGTGCGAAGTCTCCGGCGCTGACGTCACGTCCTCCCTGTGTTACCATGGCAACATAAGCCCCCTCAGATGCCTGTCGCTGCTGCTGTGGAAATTTCACACTACGAACCTTAAATATTGAATCTTTATTGGAACACAAACTGATAGAGTTATAAACCGTACTACTGAAACGCGTATCAATTGTAAATACATTATTGATTCATTATAATAAGAATGGATTAAAGGCGTAGAGTTTGAGTTTTACTGACTAGCCTATACTGTACAACACTGAGGAATTTTTGTGGCCTTTTAATAAGACGTCGTCCTCGATAATAAATATATAAATCCTTCTCGAGCTCCAGTGTTTTTCACGCTCCAGCGAGATGCACTGACTGATGGGACGGTGGAGTGAAGACCTGATGCCCACTCGTTCCCTACAGCGTTACAGGTCCCTTTGAAATGAACATTTTTGCTCCCAGCGGTTTGGAATCCCACTTAACACTCTGTGTAGTGCACTGCGTAGGGTACTTCAGGCTGATTGGAACGCACCTACACTCTCACACACGGGACAGTGCTGAGAGTAAACACTCCCTTTATGTCTCTATATAATCCCCTGCTACACTAATGCACTGATCCCAGTGTCTCACTAGTGCCTGGACACCATCTAGGGAATAAGTTCTCTCAGTACGCCGGAGCCGCGATCGGACTGCCTGTCTGATTCACGTCTGAAACGCCGGCCTCCCAAGAACCCCTTTAATGGCCCAAATATTGTGTAAATGTGTCAGGACTGTACGGGGTGTGTGGTAGTAACTCCCAGCTGAGCTCCTGTAAAGTGCGGGTGTTGTTGGTGAATGAGTGTGTGTACAGTTCACACACACACACACAGATGTATCACTTTCACACCTTCATTCACTAGAAAGTCCTGAGTTAACATGAACACAAGTGGCTCCTTATTAAACATGACATGCGATTGGACACGGAGCGGAGCAACCAATCAGAAACAAGCGTGTGTTCAATCAGGTCCTGCTCTTTCTGTTTTCAGCTGGGTTTTTCAATTGTTAACGTTTTAGTGCGACCATAACATTCTCTCTATTAACCCTGTTTCTGTTGTAATGTCATCTGTAAGTCAGGGTTTAAAGTCAGACCTAAGCTGTACATCAACAGGAGAAGACTCGTGGAGAACTGTATTAGTACCAGTACCAGTGTTGCTCCGACACTACACAGATTCCAGACAGATTCCAGTCCACGTCATGAGCAGTTCATTGTTCTGTGTAAGGTTACGTGTTGCACCACAGTTCTGGAGAAACAGCCTTCCCTTCCAATGTGTGTATTCTGTATAGAGGAACAGCTGACTTCAGACTCCCTACCTCATGACTCTACACGATAACCTGACTGTTAATCATGAGATCATGCGGTGCGATTCCCTTGAGTTCCTGCCTGGAAGTCCGGCTCAGTCCCGCGGTTCAGTACGGCTTCAGCGTGTGAGTACGGTCTCACATCAGTGTGAATCTGTACAGTCATGATACATAATCACCCAACAGAGACACATTGTACAGTGTACAGTGACAGACTGTACAGTTCACTCTTTATGCATCAGATTATTACAACTAAAGTTAAATAAGAAGACTGTGGTTACTAAACACACACGTTCATGGAGATGTCAATGCTTTTGTTCCACTGTGTAACTTAAACTTATCTGATCTTGAAAACTACAGCTATAATCAGGGTTTCCTGAGACGCAGGAAATATTCAGCCTTAGAGATCGATCTCATGGTAATTAAACTTAAATAAATTGAGGTGACTCAGGTTTTCATAATGCTATCCATGTGTTCTGTTCTGGTGCTTTCTGGACAAACTGAACGGACTTAAAGCACAACAATGAAAAAATACCACCTGCAAATACAACCGCATTTACACTGAAAAATACTGCAATACGATATCAATCCTACCGCCTGATCCTGTATGCAGAATATTTAAAATAGAACCTGACACCATGTAATGACCAACTTCGTCCAGCAGATGGAGACAGAGCTCAGCTGAAGAATCATGTTCCTCAGTGAGTGAACTGTGTAAAGCATTGCAGGGGCTTTCTGTGTGTTACTCACAACAAGTTTACTCCTATAAGGTACAAACACACACACACACACACACACACACACACAACGTGAATCAAAACACCAAGCATTCGTAAACTTCACCATGACGAGACACAGTATGAGCAGGACCTCAGGACACGGAGCGGATGGACCGCGTGCCGCACCGCTGGGACGTGTCCATGTGGACTCTGGACTGGGAGGTGTGGATGAGTGTGTGGAGAGAAACATGAGCAGTTCATGAGCAGTTCACATGAGCGCACACTGAGACACGATCAGGAGGAGCTGAGAGACGCACAGAGAAACAACCTGCGCAAACAACCACGAATAAAAGCTTCATGCCATGACTGTGTAATGCATGATGGGTCAAAACTCAGCACCTAATAAACTACAAATCCATCAATACATCCTTAATTATTATATCTATAACCACACACACACACACACACACACACACACACACACACACACACACACACACACACACACACACACACACACACACACACACACACACACACACAGACGCTTTAATGTTCCTACTCATTTTTAATTTATAGTTCAATTAAATCTGCATCTTTCTGGAGTCTGGTCAAGAGAAGATTAACGTCAGAGTTTATCTGACACACAACAATAAAGAATATAAACGAGCTCTTCTTTCTTTCTTCTTCTTTCTTTCTTTCTTTCTTCTTCTTTCTTCTTCTTGCTCTTTGTCCCAGTAACTGACAGCCAGAATGGTTTATTCAATACTTTCAGGATATATGGAGCACACTTCTCCAAGTTAAAGGAACAGCTAATGAACTGTCATCTTTTTATACCCGGCACACGAGATGAAAAAGCTGCAGGGAAATAAATAGAAAAAAAAATAAAAAATGGGAAAAAAACACGCTGTGTGCTGCTGAGTTGTGAAGAGGTTATTAAAGGACACGAAACACAAAGCTTCCTCATTTAGGTGTAATTGTTTCACTTCTCACAATATTACACAACAGCTGCAGGTTTCATAAGCGCACAGCCAAGTTCAAGACAAACATCCATTAAAGCAGCGAGTCTGGACGGAGCTGCGTTTCTGTCCTTTAATGAGCGCAGTGAATGAGCTCTGATTACATCCTGGAACGTCTCGACACGCACACACACACACACACACACACACACACACACACCGCGTGACGTGACGTGTGAAGTATCAGATCCTGACGTCAGATCATCTGCTGATCCGGGACTCGAACATAAACACCCTGATTTCACTGCAGGTGAAACGTCTGATTGACTTTTATTCATGCAAATGAGGCTCGTTGGAGACATTTGCATATTTAATGAAAGCAAACATACTGTTCGGATGATGTTTGTGTCACTCTGGTGAAAAACTTTTTCTTCACATATGATTTCTTTAAGAAAAGAATCCTGTGGAAAAGTTCTGGTTTGTAAGAGTTTCTCCTCTGAGTAATGACGGATCGGGATGTGATCTGAGAGAGCTGTTACAAACAAACAAACAAACAAACAAACAAACAAGCAAACAAACAAGCAAACAAACAAGCAAACTAACTAACTAACTAACTAACGTGCTCTACAGATGTGATGTTTATATTAGTGCAGATGAACAGAAAAGTGCCTTTAAAAACACAAGTTACGTTGTTATTATTATTATTATTATTATTATTATTATTATTATTATTTCTTATTTTACGCTGAAAAAATAACAGGACAATTTTGTTTTGTCATAACACCTTTAATGCCAACACACACACACTCTCTGAGCACAGAGACGAGTTCACACACACACACACACACACACACACACACACACACACACACACACACACACACACACACACACACGTTTGGAGACTCACGTCACTCAACAGTTATTTAATTCAATTCAGCTTTTTTCATTTCAAATCAATAAATGCAATATATGAAATAAAATCAGCATTTCTTATTTATTTATTTCTAGCCCTGATTCGGAGCTGCGAGCAAACAATGTAAACAAACAGCAAGTTTGATCTTTTCTTTAATAAAGCACCAATCAATCAGTTAATCAGTCAATGAAACTCTACATTACTGTGGACACCAAGAGATTCACCTCACGAGTAGAGCTTTCTCAAACCATCAACCTCTCACTGTGTCTCACTGTGTCTCACTGTCTCTCTCTGTCTCTCTCTCTGTAATCCTGCATCACGTTGACAGGGAATGTCTCTGCTGAGGGACAGTTGCTCAGACATGATGTGTCAGTTATCCAGAATCTCCTCTATACGAACAGCAGTCGGCTCAACAACAACAATAACAACAACAATACCAAACCCCTGAGTGATCCGTCTCTTCTGCTTTTGTGTAGGAGACGGCAGACACACGGCAGATAGATGGTAGACAGACGGCAGACAGACGGCACACAGACGGCAGACAGAATCACGTCTCTCTCGTCTGTTCTCTCAACGCAGCAGCACTGATCTGTGGCTTCACCCTCATCAGTACAGTGCTTTAACAACAGTCAGAAAATGTAAGAAAATAAATTAGGACATATACAGAAAGCAGTGTGCAGTAGAACGATCAGATGGTCCCTGATGAACGAGTCGAGGGCGACGGTGCTGAGGGAAAAACTCCCTGAGATGGTAATAGGAAGAAACCTTGAGAGGAACCAGACTCAACAGGGAACCCATCCTCATCTGGGTGATAACGGAGAGCAGGGATCGATCTACACACACACACACACACACACACACACACACACACACACACACACACACACACACACACACACACACACACACACTGTAGGAACTCTGTCTCATGATGCTCCAGCAAACTAAACACATCAGAATGTTAAAGCTGAAGTTCTGGAGGATTTATTATGTGTCTCATTCATCATCACTCTCGTTATTGTCAGGGTGAGAATTCTGCCACAACTACAGCTTCACAGACGCTTCACAGACGCTTCACAGACGCTTCACAGACGCTTCTATACCTTGAGTTTGAGTTGCCGTTACAGTTTACAGATGGCTGCCATATCCTGAAAAACGCACATTACACTCTCCGCTCAGTGCAACACCGACATCACCACTAGGGGCGCTGTAGCACAATGCGACACCGTGCGACTAAACAACAAAGAACGGAATTATTCTACAAAGTTCAGTAAGAGCAAGAGAGGAGAGTTTTTCATTTAAGACACTGATCCTAACAATCAGGATGATGTTTGAACCTTCAGTTCACTCTGCATCGAACATCTCATCACCTTCACACACTTCTCACATGCCACCTAGTGGACACCTCTATTAATTGGCAAAATATCATATAAGTTTACCAGTGGGCACAGTGGTGTAGTGGTTAGCCTCGCACCTCAAGGTTCCATGTTTGAATCCCCTCTCTGGGTCTCTGTGCAGGAGTTTACATGTTCTCTCTGTGCTTGGTGGGTTTCCTCCGGGTCACTAGTTTCCTCCCACAGTCCAAAGACATGCAGATTAGACTAATTGGTGTTCCCAAATTGCCAGTGGTGTGTGTGTGTGTGTGTGTGTGTGTGTGTGCGTGTGTGTGTGTGTGTGTCAGTGTGTGTGTGTGTGTGTCAGTGTGTGTGTGAGTGTGTGTGTGCGTGCCCTGGGATGGGTTGGTACCCAGGTTCCAGGGTGTGAGTGAGTGAGAGAGAGTGAGAGAGAGTGAGTGAGAGAGAGTGAGTGAGAGAGAGTGAGTGAGTTTACCACCGTGTGAGCCACGACTCCGTCGGGTTTATTAATAACAATAAACAGAAGAATATAGAGAACAGAGCGTCACACTGTGCTTTGCAATACCAAATAAAACACAGACAAACATAAAAATGACTCGTAATATGAAAGACTAAACATAAAGAGTTCAGGCCGTGTGTACAGTCTGAGTGTAAACAGATGGAGGACCTCAACCTCATGGTCCAGTCTGCTTTAACCTCAAACACGGGACAAAGAGCGAGCCCTGACCACGCCCCAAGATCTCTACTTATAATAAATCTCTCCTAATGTAATCTCTCCTTTTTCACACACACACACACACACACACACACACACACACACACACACACACACACACACACACACACACACACACACACACAGTAAAGGGCATTTGGCTTGAATATTCCTGCTTTTACAGCATAGGAGTTTACTCACAGGAATCAGGAATTCTCACATGAGACCACGTCCCAGGATCTGTCCTGTCCACTCAGACCGACAGGGACACAGTGATCTCAGCGCGCGCTGACTCTGAGAGACCAGTGTAGATTTGTGTCCTCATATATATATTCATGTGCGAGTGGCGTTCAAACCAAACCGGGACTTGACGAGTGATTGACATTTACAGGAGACAGAAGACCGTACGTCTGTGAATGCTGATCCGGGCCGAGGTGTCTCTGAGACCACTGCAGTCTCTGCCTAAGAGACGCATCTGTGTGTGTGTGTGTGTGTGTGTGTGTGTGTGTGTGTGTGTGTGTGTGTGTGTGTGTGTGTGTGTGTGTGTGAACTGTACACACACTCATTTACAAACACCACTCCCACATTACAGAACTCGGCTGGGAGTCATCGCTCCAACACATGTCCACATGTTTGGGACATTAAAGGAGTTCCTGGGAGGCCGGCGTTTATGGCAGTACGATCATGAACACTTTCTCCCCTGATGGTGTCCAGGCTCTAGTGAGACACTGTGATAAGTGCATTAGTGTATCAGGTGATTATACAGAGACATAAAGGGAGTGTTTAACCCTTACAACCCTTATGTTACTGTAATTGTGAATATTTAAATTCGAAGCTTTGTCTCAGGTCCGTCAGAGAGAAAGGAGACGTCCGGAATATTAAATCCTTCTGCACTTAAACACACCACGAAATGCAGAAGAATCAGAAGACAGACGTAAACTCTTCCTGGTGCGCGCGACCTTGCTCTCTCAGCGGGCCGTCTCAATCTGCTGCATTATATATAGCAGGACGACAGACACACGCTCACGCGCCTGCGCCGGATCCTGACGCCCTGTTGGAGGACGTTAATGAATTGTGATGTCAGATTTCGGGAGAAAAGATGATGCCTGGTGTAGACCGGGTTTCAGTAATGCTGATTCTAAAGCGGCGTCCTCCAGGGACGCGTCTTCACCTCCTTTACATGCCAGACGAGCCGAGGCAGCAGCTCCAACCGCGCACAGATCCTGGAGGTGTCAGACTTCCTGGAAGACGGTGTTGTGATGTCATGCACACCAGACTCAGATCGTCTCTCACACGGGGGAGACGACACGCTGGGCTCAGAGCTGCCGTGTTCGCCGTCTTTAGGAAGCGTAACTCCTCTTAATATAAAGTTACAGTCTGACTGTTATGAAGCACTGACACTGGAGACTCCTTACACACGTCTCTAACAATTAACAATGGAACGGAATCATAAACAAAGTTTTATCGTGAATCAACGATAACATGTTGTCACCTTTAAACGGCGTATTAATAATCTGCGGTTGTAGGTGTGGTGGCGGGTGTGAAGGGGTTTCCAGGCCACCACACCCTGTCACATGGTACTGAAGTTGGTATCACGGTTACGAGATCAACAACAGCGTCTGGAGCGAAGAAGAAAAACAGATTCAGACCTGGAAGAACAACAAGCTCCAGAGCTCAGGCAAGAACTTGTTGTTTTGTGGACAGCCGGCGCTCGTGATGGCTTTTCTGAGAATCTTAAAGCACTGCAGTGGATAAGCGGATCGCTCCTGCTGGTCCCTACACACAAAAAAGCTTTTATTGCTTCTGGAAAGCTGCAGAAACAAACAACTGAACAAATATCTAAAAAAAAAACAAAAAAAAAAACATACATCAGATAAAAGGCTGCATTTAGAGCCGAGTCTGAAGTCATGTCGCACAAAGGGGCGGAGCTTGTCTTAATCATGGGTGTGTCTCATTCATATTTAGATTACATTTTTAAATCTTAATGCAGCATCTTTCTTCCGTGACATTATCTTGAGCGATTCAGTTCAGCGCCACCGTCTGACGGTTTGCTGTAACTGCAGTATGTCAGACTGAACTTTATAACAACTTACTGGTTGTAAAAATCCCATGAATGTTAATATTGAGGTCAGGATTAGCATAACTTTTATATCTTGAGATTTTGATCTGCTCTGTTTGTAGTTTGTCTCCAAGCCTGAGGCGAAACACTCTCCAAGAAAAAACTCTGTCCTACTTTAGGTGTTTATTTTAAAAGACACTTTAGCCCTGTTTCAGTCAAAACCCTCAGAACAGCTCAGAACAATGAAGGAGCTGCACTCACTCCAAAAATATCCATCACACCCGTTTCCTCCGCGCTCTGTATGATATCAGCTTGTGAGGGGGGAAAAACCTTCTGCAAACACGACGTGCGGGACAAAAGTCATTATGCGATAGCGGCTGTTTGTTGAATTTAAGCAGAACTTGGAGACAGGTACGAGTGCTATCTCTGCTATCAGCTAAACGCTGCCTGAATCACCGCTGACCTTGAGGACGCAAAGTAAATCTACAGCGCATCAGGGATTCACCGCACGCTCCCGCGGAAACCCTTCTGGAACTGCCAGGCCGTGAGTGTCTGCTTCTTCACCTTCCCCCGATGACTGACAGGTGAGGAGGAATCCACTCGTTATATCTTCATCATCACCCGGGGAGGGACGAGATCTTCCTCCTTCTAGACCTCTGATCTCCCTGAGCAGCGTGTAAAGAGCTCGCTCTGTGACAGGAGGCGGAGCTAGTCTGATCAAGAGCCACAGCAAAGAGGACATCACCTTCATCATCATAAACATAATCATCATCATCTCCATCATCATAAATATAATCATCATCATCACCATCTTCATCATCATCACCATCATCATCATCACCTCCATCACCATCATCATCATAAACATAATCATCATCACCATCATCATCAGCATCAGCATCACCTCCATCACCATCATCATCATAAACATAATCATCATCATCACCATCATCATAAACATAATCATCATCACCATCATCATCAGCATCAGCATCACCTCCATCACCATCATCATCATAAACATAATCATCATCATCACCATCATCATAAACATAATCATCATAAACATAATCATCATCATCACCATCTTCATCATCACCATCATCATCATAAACATAATCATCTTCTCCATCATCGTAAACATAATCATCATCATCATCATCATCATCATCACCATCATCATCATCATCACCGCCATCATCACCATCATCATAATAAACATAATCATCATCATCACCATCATCATCATCATCATCATCATCACCATCATCATCACCATCAGCATCACCTCCATCACCATCATCATCATCATCATCATAAACATAATCATCATCATCACCATCATCATAAACATAATCATCATCACCATCATCATCATCATCAGCATCACCTCCATCACCATCATCATCACCATCATCATCATAAACATAATCATCATCATCACCATCATCATAAACATAATCATCATCACCATAAACATAATCATCATAAACATAATCATCATCATCACCATCACCATCATCAGCATCACCTCCATCACCATCATCATAAACATAATCATCATCACCATCATCATCATAAACATAATCATCTTCTCCATCATCATCATAAACATAATCATCATCACCATCATCATCATAAACATAATCATCTTCTCCATCATCATAAACACAATAATCACCATCATCATCATAAACATAATCATCATCATCACCATCATCATAAACATAATCATCATCATCACCATCATCATCACCATCACCATCATCATCACCATCATCATCACCACCATCATCATAAACATAATCATTATCTTCACCATCATCATCACCGCCATCATCACCATCATCATCATAAACATAATCATCTGCATCATCGTAAATATAATCATCATCATCACCATCATCATCACCATCGTCATCACCTCCATCATCACCATCATCATCATAAACATAATCATCATCTCCATCATCGTAAACATAACCATCATCATCATCATCACCATCATCATCATCATCACCGCCATCATCACCGCCATCATCACCATCATCATCATAAACATAATCATCATCATCACCATCATCATCACCAACCTCATCTCTATAATCATAAACATAATCATCATCATCACCATCATCACCTCCATCATCACCTTTATCATCACCTTCATCCTCATCACCATCATCATCACCTTCATCATCATCATCACCTCCATAATCACCTTCGTCACCACCATCACCATCATCACCTTCATCATCATCATCACCATCATCACCACCTTCATCATCACCATCATTAGTCATCATCATCACCTCCATCATCACCTTTATCATAACCACCTTCATCATCATCATCACCATCATCATCACCACCTTCATCATCATCATCATCATTATAGTCATCATCCTCATCACTTCCATCGTCATCACCACCCTCATCATCATCACCTCCATCATCACCTCCATCATCACCTTCATCATCACTATCATCATCATCCCTTTCATCTTCATCACCATCATTATAGTGTGTGCGTGTATGTGTGTTTGTGTGTGTGTGTGTGTGTGTGTGTGTGTGTGTGTGTGTGTCCATGTGTGTGTCTGACTCTGAAACATTCAGTTGATTTAATAAACATGGTTCTGTAAAAGCTAAAGCACTCGCTGCTTTCTGTGTCATTTCCTAAAAACAGCCAGAGCAGTGAGAGTGTATATATACAGTACACACACACACACACACACACACACACACACACACACACACACACACACACACACACACACACACACACACACACACACACACACACACAGAGTGCCATTACTTGCTCTGCACATTCAGTTTTGGTGCTTTGGGTTTGTCCTGCGTTTCTCTTGTGTTTATATGGTTTTAATCACAGGTATTTTTCCGGTTAATGTTCGTCATACTAACGAGTGCAGTGTGTGAGGAATGAAACACTCGGGCTGTTCTGTAACAGGAAAACAATCATCAGCTGGGTGGTGTTACAGTCCTGGAGATTTCAGTTCAACACTTAGCAATATAGCAACAACCTTACAGCTCCATATAATATTTATCTGTTTATGATCACATGTTGTGGAAATTCAGTGAAATAACGTCCTGTTCTCGTGTAGCTCCTCCCTCTACTGCGGTTATAATAATAATAATAATAATAATAATAATAATGATAAATACAAAATTCCAGAGTGAAGTCTACACCACTCATATACTAGTGTTTAGGATCAGGTGTTCGGATGCTCATCACATCCGTTCAGAACTGTACACAACAGATTCAAGTCTTCCAGTAATAAAGGTACCAAACTAAAGGTACTTTTACTGTTTCAGCTCATTAAAGGGACACCTTTAGTCTGTAAGAATAATTAAAGATAATTTTACTGCCGTATATCTTTATGCCTGATGATGCTCCCTTCAGCTCCAGACACACCTACTAATGTAGACTAAAGGTAATGTACATAGGACCACAATGCACCCTGAGGAGCAAAATGGTACTTATTAGTGATGAGGCAGCAACAATTATCATTAGCCAGTCTTAAAAATACAGTAATTATGTACATTCAACCTGTGGATTAAAGGTACTAAAGATGCTATGGTACTTTTGTTGTTGTTCTTTCAGCTACTCCCATCGAGGTGTCGCCACAGCAGACCATCCAATCCAAACACAACTCAGCAGGTTTTGTGTCGGATACCCTACCTGATGCACCCCTCACCTCCTTTGTGAAGTCTTTTTAAAAGTCTTTTTATGGGAAAAGTGTGTTTATGGGAATTTTTGACCATTCTTCCAGGAACGTATTTGTGAGGTCAGACAATGATGTTGGACGAGAAAGTGTGGCTAAGAATCTCCGCCCCTAAATCATCCCAAAGGTGTTCTGTCTGGTTGAGGTGCAGGCCAGTCAAGGTCACACCAAACTCGCTCATCCATGTCTTTATGGACCTCGCTTTGGACACTGGGGGGCAGTCATGTTGGAACAGGAAGGGGCCGTCCCCAAACTGTCCCCACAAAGGTAGCATGAAATTGTCCAAAATGTCTCAATGTGCTGAAGCATTAGGAGTCCCTTTCACTGGAAGTGCGGGGCTGAGCACAACTCCTGAACACCAAGCCCACACCAGTTCCAACATGACCAGTGCACCAGGGCTAGTGAGGGGTGGTTCATGAACGATTTGTTCTTTTTTAATGATTCTTTAACGTGACTCAAAAGAGCGAGTCGTCCCAGAGACTGATTCATTCATTTTCTACTGGGCGCGCATGTGCAAACCATCGCAAAACCTCCTTACGTTAATGTACAGGAAACAGAAATGAGTCGTTACCGCTCGAGTCTTCGGTCCGAGTTGTTCATCCTTTTGTCATGTGACTCTCATAGACACTGTGCAGTGCAACAGATTCAAAAGAAGGAACGATTCGGACCAGAAGATATGATGGTGAGCTGCTCATTCTGTGCATGTGTGAATGTTGAGGTCCTTCCACATTTAGTACAAAATGGGAATAAATATAACAGTCACCACTGGCCTCTAACTGGACTACAGCGGTTCCTGGATGGATGGATGGATGGATGGATGGATGGATACAGTATATAGACAATAAAGTTGGTAGAAAATGGCATGTCCTAATATCTGGACATTCGGGTCTCAAGAGTGTCTCTGCAATGACGGTACTTGTCCTTGTTGTCAGGATGCCTCTATCATGTTTACACATTTAGTACCACTGTACAGGCAGAGAACACACACCTTCTCAGGTGCACCACAGGCTCATGATTTCCGTCAGTATGAGTGACACTCTGAGACAATAACCAGAGACCAAACTGGACTGTATTTTTGTGTGTGTGTGTGTGTGTGTGGGGGGGGGGGGGGGGGGGGGGGGGGGGGGAGGGGCTATACCATGGGTGATGTTTTAGTACCTTTAGTACTTTTAAATGTCATTAAAATGCAGAGTATATACCGACTGAACACACATCAGAGTGAGAAGAGTGTGTGTGTGTGTGTGTGTGTGTGCTGTAGGTCTCACACTGAAGAACTCTCTCTCTCTCTCTCTCTCTCTCTCTCCCTCTATGTGTGTGTGTGTGTGTGTGTGCAGTATTAACGCAGGGCGGGAGGAGGGAGAAGAATCCCAGACCCGTGTGAGGAGTCGCGTGTGTGTCAGTGTGCGGGGAAGCGGTGCGGTGCGGTGCGTGCGGGCGTGCGTGGGTGGGTGCGCGTGAGATTTGCGGCTGCCGCAGTGTGTCGAGTCTACAGACTAAAAAAAAAAAAAAGAAAAGAAAAAAAACCCACCGGATCGCAGTGCTGGACTTTTCAATTGCGGAAGAATCTGTACGGAGGGTCTTCTGACGCCGACACACACACACACACACACACACACTGAGAGAGAGAGAGAGACGCGACGCCGCGGTGAGCGCGGAGAGAACTTAGAGAAGCACAGCTCTGAAGGTAAGCGTGCAGTGGTGGTGTGGATGCGTGCTGAGGATGATGAGGATGATGAGAGGGTGAAGATGAAGGAGGATGAGGGGGATGAGGGGGAAGGGGGGGGGCATTAAATCGGTGCATGCAGACAATCCAGAGAAGATCTGCGCTTCCTGTTGAACCTGACGCACAGAACATTAGTATTCAAAGTTATTCCGAGCGTCTGGTCTCTCCCGGAGCACACACACACACACACACATCATACACACACACACACACACACACACACACACATGTCCTGCAGGAGGAGGCTCCGTGGCCCAGGAGTCTTCACCGCAAGCCTCGGGCTTCTCCTGCTCCACGTCTCCTGCTTGTGATTCACTCCACGTCCTCCACGCTGCTGCTCCTCCTCATCCTCACACAGGGGAAAGTTGGAGCGCTGAGGTTCAGGACCTCGGACAGCGTCGGAGCAGCGCTGCTCAAAGAGCTTAGACAGAAATCACACATAATAATAATAATAATAATAATAATAATAATAATAATGTCAGGGCTGGAAGTGTTTAACAGGTACAAAGAGATTTAGCCAAACATGTATGAGAGGAGAAAATCAGCCGGGTTTTTATGTGTGTGTGTGTGTGTGTGTGTGTGCTGAGGTGATTACACAGCAGAAGGAAAAGAGAGAAGGGCATCCAACTTATTGACAGTTCCCATGAGTCCCTGGGGTCATGCAAATGAGGGTGCGCCTGACTGGTTCTCGCTAGCTCAGCTCCAGCAGATCCAAACCGTGCAGTCAGTCTATAATAAACCTATGTGTGTGTGTGTGTGTGTGTGTGTATGTGTGTGTGTGTGTGTTTGAAGCTACTAAAGCTATAAACCTGATAAATAAGAACATCCACCATTTGCAGTGACTCGACACTGATATATATATATATATAAAACACAGTCTAAGCAGTGTGTGTGTGTGTGTGTGTGTGTGTGTGTGTTCGGACCTGGCAGTCTTCATTTGTTCAATATATTTAACTTCTTGGAATGTGATGATTAAATTAGGAAACAGCATGAGCGGAGTGTGGGTGGAGCTAAGGAGTGTTTAACCAATAAGCATTGAGGCTAGGTTTAAAAGAGATAATAAAAACATGTTTTACCAGATTTCTGTCAAGCTGCATAACATGAGATGTTTAACACTGTTAAATCTCTTGGCTAATTGTGTACAATCTCTGTTTTATATTTATATATCGTTGTCCAAGTGCGGCTCAGTCCAAGAGTTCATTTCAGCTAGCTAACACAAAAACTCATCGCTCTGACCACGACAAACATGACCAAACAACAACCAGATGCTATTTATCAATACATTTTTTAATGAACATTGGCTTTCTGAATGCTACAGTTAGCTAATGATACTGAATTCATAATCTTAGCTCCGTAAATGAGAAGTAGTCTGATGTTCTATTAGTGATGACTCGACACTTTTTTTTATATTTGTTTATGAAGCCACAGATAGGGGGCGCCACATTATCTTCTCTCCTGTTGTTTCCTGGGGTCTCGCCTGGGCGCCCCATTGTTAAAGACCAGGATCAGGTCAACTCGGGTCAGAGGTCACGCCGAGTTAAGTTTAGTTATTAAAGTGATAAAACACCACGTAGCAGAAACCATGTGTTCATAATTAACACCAACACGTGATTTAGTTTATTAGACAACTGAACTAAAAGCGTAATAAAAATCTCCTCCATCTCACACACACACACACACACACACATTACGATTCAATTAAACCTCTGATTAATGAGATCATTAAAAGCAGGACTGATCATGCAGTGATATATTAACAAAAGATTTGATTTATTTCACCGCTTGCCGGCGTCTCATTCTTTTATCATTGTATCAGGCTTTTTTAGCTTTCATTGTTAAATTTCATTAACAACAAAAAGGCAAAAGAAGAAGAGAAAGAGAAATAAACGCTTTTTCAGCTCTAGTACACACAAGGATTTTTATTTGTGTTTTTCTTCATTAACGTGTAAAAGCGGCGCTACAGTACGCAGTCGCGCGCACGCCAAGCCCATGTCAGCCAATCAGAAACCAATCACACTCGGAGTAATCAGAAATGTTTCTGCTGAACACTGAGAACTGACGTACTGAATCTCTTCACCCTGACCGGAATGTTTTTCAAATGCTCCATCAATAGAGTTTGTGAAACGTACAGAAATAGATGAAATACCTGTGTGTGTGTTCAAGACTTCAAGGCCTCAGTCTGTTTACAGGTTTTAGTCTCAAACGCGTCTCCTTGAGAGGAAAAATAAACCCGAACGTAGATCTCGCTGCGTAACCCGACTCTGACCACCAGGAACTTTCCACACACTCACATGACCTTTAAACTCGAGTCCCAGAATAATCAGCAGGTTTAGGCAGGAGAGCTCGTCCCTGTCCTCCACTCAGACTGCTGGAATGTCCTCTCCATCATAAAGATGACCCAAAAGGACCTTCCAGTGGATCACTCAGGCCATTTAAAGCACTGACGCTGGTCCTCATGCACAGGGTTCACCCGGGGAGCGTTCCGGAACATTCCTAACTCATCCTGAGCATTCATAAGCATTGCTAAATATTCCTGAGCATTCCGGAGCGTTCCTAAGCGTTCATCTGCGTTCCTGAGTTCCTAAATATTTGATGGAGTAAAAATACAGATGATTAAATTCTCAGTTCTTTTTAAGCACTAATGAGGTTCCTTTACAGGCTCGTAAGGCCACAGCGTGTTGTTGCTGAGCAGGAGAGGAGAGATGAGGATTCTTTATTTCACATGAACTGTAGTAAGGTAATGCATTGTTCACTGAATTCCTGCTTAGATTTGATGATGAATTGCAGGACGTGCGCTCTTTATTCAGTGCTATATGCATTTTTACTCAAATGCTGGGTTGCAGAAAAGGGCTTTGGTGAGCTCTCTCTCTCTCTCTCTCTCTCTCTCACACACACACACACACACACACACACACACACACACACACACACACACACACACACACACACACACACACATACAGACAGACACACACATCCTTGCCCAGTCCTTCAGGGATTCAGAAACAATTGCTTCCCACACTGTAGTATAGAGAGATAATTCATCCTGGCAGTAAAGGTGTGAAAACAGCTCCTAAACCTCATCCAACTTTCCTCTTCCGTGTTTCTGGTGAATCCGAGTCGTTCTCAGCGTGCGGCCCGAGGAACGCGCTACAGCCTACGGTTTTCATGATATTACATAAAGGTAGATGTTTAAAATCACATTGTGACACAAATCCTAAATGAAGACGAGCGCTTTATCACTTCAGAATGATCATTTTTTGGAGGATTATGTGCCGCTGCCGCTCGCGCTGCCGCCGCTGAAGGCTGGAGTGTGTGTACGTGTGTATGCTGTGTGTTTGTTTGCAATTGTTTATAGAGCGTGCATGTGACATTTATGTTAAACATTATAAAATCCCCGCAGGCTGTTTGCTGCATTCTGACGGGATTTAACTCTTTCACACACACACACACACACACACACACACACTGATGGAGAAGATGCTGTTTAATTAGATTTTTTTTTTAAAAGGCCCCCATTTCACCTGCTATTTAATCATCATCATCATCATCATCATCATCATCATCATCTGTTGTTTTTTTTCTAACTCTATGATTCTGCATCATTGTTAATGTACTCTGAGAATATTACAAATTATTTACCATTTAAGACACATTCAGTTTTTTTCCTTTAAAGCTGAAGTAAACATCAGTGTCGAGCGTTTTTCAGGAAACTGGAGTCATAAATAAGTGATGATAGAGACAGTGAGTGTGTCTAAACCTGGGACGGCGTTAGAGCAGAACACTTTACACTGAGATCAGGGTTTTGAAGGCTGCATTAGATACAGAGAAGGTAAACGTGTGTTCTGTGCGCATGTGAAGTAGTGGAGTGAAGAACGGGTCAAAGGTCAGGGTCGTGTCTGAAACGACTCTCTGGTGTAGTTAAGGGCGTCTTTAACTCCTTATTCTGGCGATATTATGGTTATAAAGTTATTATGATTCTGGAGTTATTATGGTTAGGAGATCATTCCATTTTTGCAATTTTGAGAAAATCTATTTATTTTAAATGAAAGTAAATTAATGCAGAAGTTCTGCAAACTGGTGGAGAATACTGGTGGCACAGGTTTTGTTCGAGTCCCGATGTCTCTGCAGATTGGAAGGTTTGTAAAGTTATTTCTGTGCTTACAGCATCACGGCTGGCTTTATTCAGGTTATAACATGGTGTTCACACGACATCCGTGTCACATAATGTCCTGTGTTACAGACGGTATCGCGGACGCTTAGCGGCGAGTGTGTGTCAGTTATTACTCCTGGAGTGATCGCCATGACATGAACACCGTGAGTGTACAGGACGTGCCGATGCTTTACTGATCATGTAACAGAAAGACGTCATGTGACAATGTGTCGGCCTTTAGGTTATATAAGGTTGCGTACTGTAGCGGTTTTCAGTGTTTTTGCTGTAGACATCCTGGTGTGTGTCAGAGAATAAATCATTTAATAATGAAATTAAAGCAACAACAACACGACCTGGTAAAATCATCACTGTTTGTAATTTGTACTCTGATTCTTTTCTTCTAAGACATTCTGAGTGAACAGTTTGTTAGTTTCCCCCCACATTTACAGAAGCTCTGCTCAGACGGGATTTGTTTTCCACACACAGCCGTGTAATCTCATTTTTCCTGGAGCATCGCTGGGATTCGATTCCAAATCCAACCAGACTTTTTATATTATACAAAAATAACTCTAGGTAAATTCATCCCGTCTGACTCGACATGTGGATAAAGACTGCGCTGGAAATAAGTGATTGTGGATTTTTATGTTAAAATATAAACATCAATTTTCCTTTTTCCTTTTCAATAGAAGCCAAAGATGTAAAACAATGAAATCCACACGAGGTGTTAAAGGGCGTGTCAGAGAACCTCTGACCTCGAGAGTTTTCGGGAGGTTACAGAGGTCCATCCCCAGGCACACGCTACAGACCTGCTACAGTCATGTGACCTGCCAATGATCACAAGCCACGCCCTCTACGACACTTTTAATAAAGGGAATTAGGGAATTAGTTGTGAAATGAGGTGTGTGTGTGTATGTGTGTGTGTGTGTATGTGTGTGTGTGTGTGTGGTAGATGTGATTTACACAATGATTGCAGGAACATTTTGACCGCACACACACACACACACACACACACACACACACACACACACACACACAGGTAGAGGAAACTAATCCTGTCTGAATAGCACAGGAGACCTCTTATCATCCATCACTAATTTCATTAATTATCATCTAAACTAATTAGTTCATTTCTGGAGCTGGAGGATCTCGCGGCCGGGATCGCTATCGCTCCGCGCGCCATCCACTAGACCAGATCATTTCCGTCTCAAAGCGTGAAGGCGTTTCATCCTGCCTGGGCTCGAGTCGACGCGGGCGTGGGCTTTGATCAGCGCGGCAGCGCGGGCGGTGTGGGGCGCGCGGGAAGCGGGCCGGAGGTGGGATATGAGGTGTAGGATGTAGGACGCAGGACGTGGGCGGTTTCTCAGCTCATTACCGATCCTGTGCATGAAGGCTGAGCGCTGAGGCTCAGAGCTCATAAGAGGGCTTATTCCCCAGCGCGCGCCTCTGCTTGTTAGTGTCACGTTAAGATTGCCATGACAGACGCAACTTGTAATCACAGAGTTATTGCTCAGCGTCGCTGCAGGCCCACAACCCCGAGCCTGCTGATAAGGAGAATCAAAGCGCCGCTCTGTTCCTTCCCTACCGCCGGAATCCGCCGGGTTTTCCTACAGAGGCGGCGCGTCCCGTCACGCGCCCCGTCACCGCCGCTCACATTATCACCTCCCTGCTCAGAGATCTGGTTTAGAAACGTGACATCAGTTTTGTCTTACTTTTATCAAATGTCAAGATGGAAATATATTTACACACACACACACAGACACACACACACACACACACACACACACACACACACACACTGGTATCTGATCATTCAGGAGGTAGCTGCAGCTCGTTCGCCAGTGTGTGTGTGCGTGTGTGTGTGTGTGTGTGTGTCACGCTGAGGTTTTCTGAATCAGAAGATCTTTGTTAACACTTATTGAAGTTTTTTGAGATATTAATCTGGTTTTGACTAAAAATGTAAATAATCGAAGATAAGCAGCGAATGAGACGCAGGACAGGAGCGCTGACGGGGGACAGGGACGTGAAAACCAGGACTACGACTAAAACTATGACTAACGGCTGTAGGCTAATGCTAATGCTAATGCTACAGTATGAACAAATCTAACAAAGACAAAAGTGTAAGATTAATAATAAGAGATCTCAGACAGACAGACACGAGACAAGACAAGACCTGACTGAAACACTGAGTTTAAACAGACACGCTACGCTAATCAGACGTGAATATCACCGCGACAACGTGACTGATAGGAACTCAAGTCCTGGACAAACTTAAGTCACAAAAACACCAACTAGTGACCAATACCAGACGATTCCGACACAATCGGAGCTGAAATCTCATTATATTAACCAAAATAGTTAATAGTTTAATAAAGATCAGGTTTTTATTTTAATTTACATTTCCAGTATTTATAAATATTGGCTTTTAAATTTTTTTTTACTAAAACTATCGTTTAATCTCAACGGAAACGACTATATACTGACCCAATATATCTTTACTCTGACCAAACACCTTGTTTTTATGACATGATGTCAATATCTAATTATTCCAAGGTAAGACGATATTATTGTAACTTAATTAAGATTAAAAGGTCGTGTCAGTAAAATCGACATGTGGCTCAGGACTGCTGCGACTATAAAGGGCTGTGTGTGTGTGTGTGTGTGTGTGTGTGTGTGTGTGTCTGGTGCTTGGAGTCCAAGTCTAGTTTCATCTAATCTAATCTACTTTAAGCCAGTCAGTCAAGGGCAAATGATTTCATAAGTTGAATTTGATAAATAAGAAGAAGTCTCTGTACAACTGTAATCCGACACTCCTGATACACACACACACACACACACACACACACACACGCTCTCGGATCCAGTACTAATGAAGTGCTCACTTATTCCTTTTTCATCTGTATTTCTCAGAAAATAATTCCAAATCCAAAACAGTAATAAATTTAAAGTTGGAAACAGAATAATTAGGTTTACCGTCACGTCCACCCGCGCGTATCGATCTCACTTCCGAGAAATTCTCACGGCGTCTCACCCCCCCCCCCCCCCCCCCCCTCGCTCTCTCTCTCTCTCTCTTTCCACCCTCATTCACACACACACACACACACACACACACACACACATTAAACACTAAGATCACATCAGTGATGATTTAGTCTTGTTTATATTCTACTTGTTAACGTCGAGATTTTCAGCTTCTTCGTGCTAGCGATGCTACGATCATGCTAACAACACACGTTTCCTTTTACTGAGTAATCCTGATACTGACACTGAAACGAGTAACACACTGCCTCCTTATTAAACAGTGACATCACTAACTATGTTAATTAGCTGTTAGTGTTTCGACAGCGAGCTGAAACCTGCACACGCGTGTTCATGCGCTTCCTCTTTTAGACTTAATGTTAGCGAGCTGTTGTGAAACAAAGTGTGTTAGCGAGCTACATTAGCTTGGATGTTCCTTCACAGCTGGAGGTTGTACAATGTCGTTCTTTTCACTGAGTCTGAATTCCGATAGCTGCTCTTCATCTTCATCATCGTCATCATCCTCATGATCATCAGGCAGTTTCTCTCCCAGTCTAGTTTGCAGCTAGCGATGAGTTTCATGTTGATGATATTTTATCATATACAGTATATACACAGTATGGCAGAAAGATAGTGGTAGACATTGTTCAGTTTGTAATCCCCCAGATTAAACTCAGTCACTGCACTGTGTGTCGGTGGAGAACGCGAGCTCTACATCAGAGAGTACCAGCTGAGATCTGAGGTTAGAATTCTAAATGTATGTTTTACACCCAGATGAGTGCAGGGTCGGACGTCGGCAGTGAGGCGCGCCTCGTTATCACGCCAGTTTTTATGTAAGGTTTGTATAGAACCTGCTGTTGACCAGGTGTGTGAAACGTAGCGTGCTAAAAGTGATGCTCAGCGGAAAGTTCAGACACTCCAAGTATCTGGCTGAAAATATAATTGGGTAAAAGTAAGTAAGTAAATGAAAAATAAATGGCTTGAAACATGATGCAATAATGCAGATCAAATATACTACACCTGTCCATAAATAAAAGGGAATATTTAGGCATAGACGCTAAATATATTTCACTTAAACATCACAGAGTAAAACAAGGAAAGTAGACGTGCCGAGCTTCAGTTCATTGTGATGCGGACAAACGGTCCAGGGAGGAAACGGTAAATATATGAATTACACTCAAAGTATCAAATCCAACTATGAAATCAATTCTGCCAATTCCCCCATCAGTGAAACCGGTTTGATAACTTCACACCTATTGTGAATGAAAAGAAAGGATTACAGTCACTGAGTTACAATATTGTTTTAGGCTAACTAATTATACACAATGACACATAATTAATCATTATATTCTTTGTTCTACTTGGTCTGGCTTTTGGATAAAGTCCTTCCATGCGCCATCTGGAGGATATTCTTTGAAGCACAACACATTTATTTAAATTCTAAAATGGTACTTGTGGGATTAAGCGGCACTTTGTGAGACGAATTGCGGCCTTTCGCGGGAAAAAGATCGCATTCTTAATAGCCACATCTATATGTGTGTGTGTTTGTATAGTTATACATGTGTGTATAGGTATATGAGTGTATAGGTATATATGTATAGTTATATACACACGTGGACAAAATTGTTGGTACCCTTCGGTCAATGAAAGAAAAACTCACAATGGTCACAGAAATAACTTTAATCTGACAAAAGTAATAATAAATAAGAATTCTATGAATGTTAACCAATGAAAGTCAGACATTGCTTTTCAACCATGCTTCAAAAGAATTATAAAAATAAATAAACTCATGGAACAGGCCTGGACAAAAATGATGGTACCCCTAGAAAATACTGAAAATAATGTGACCAAAGGGACATGTTAATTCAAGGTGTGTCCAAACTTTTGCTCTGTACTGTATGTCTATAGTTATATATGTGTGTATAGGTATATGTGTGTATAGTTATATATGTTTCACATCGCTGTGAAGGAATTTTGGCCGGCTCTTCTATGCAGACTTGTTTTAATTCAGCCAACATTGGAGGATTTCACGCGACACAACAGCTCAATCAGATTTAAGTCCGTTCTTTGACTAGGCCACTCCAAAGCCTTAATTACGATTTTTTTGCTGGTGTGTTTCTGATCATTGTTCTGCTGCACAACCCGCGTGCGCTTGAACCTGAGATCACAAACTGATGGCTGGACATTCTCCTTCAGGGTCGTCCAGGTCCTGAAGCTGCAGAGCCCCAGACCGTCACTCTACCACCACCATGTCTGACTGCTCCTATCATGTTCTTTTTATGAAACGCTGTGTTAGTTTTACACCAGATGTAACGGGACACACACCTTACAAAAAGTTTAACTTTTGTCTCATCAGTCCGCAGAGCCCAAACGTCTCTGTGATAATCCAGATGTTTTTTATCGAATGTGAGTCTTTTTGTCTTTTTGTGTCTTTCACCTCTGAACTCTCCCATGGACACCATTTTTGCCCAACAGTCTCTTTCTTATTGTTGAATCCTGACCTTTGACCTTAACTCAGGCGAGTGAGGCCTGCAGCTCTTCAGATGTTCTTCTGGTTCTTTCATGAGCTCCTGTCCGTTCAGTCCTGGGAAGGTTCACCGCTGTTCCAGGTTTTCTCCATTTGTGTATAACGTCTCTCACTGCGGTTCACTGGAGTCCCAAAGCCTTAGACACGTCTCTGTATACATGATACGCTGATTCGCGTCAGTTACTTTGTGTCTTATCTGTTCTTGAATTTCTTGTGTCACTCTTCACTTTGTCAGATGCGCTCTCTTTAAGTGATTTCTTGATTCAACAGGTCTGGCAGTAATCAGGTCTGGGTGTGACAAGTGACATTTAACTTTAGTGAATTTATGTACTAAATGAATGTATTTACTCGGGTTATCTTTGTGTAATATTAAAATTTGTTTGATGATGTCAATCATTTAAGTGTGACAAATATGCAAAAAAAAAAAATCAGCAATTCAGGCAAATAGTTTCTCACTGCTCTGTATTCATGAGTCCATTAGAGTATTAAGATATCTGAGTGTCGCGTATATTAGTGTTTAGTCATATGAGTGGATCGTTATACAAGTATATAGTTATATAACAATAGGAAATTATTTATCACATGTACCTTAAAGCAGAGTGGAATTCTTTTTTCTGCATATCCCAATTAGGAAGCTGGAGTCAGTCAGGACACAGCGCCCCCTGGAGCAGAGTGTCTTGCTCAAGGACACAGCAGTGACACCTTGGTGATGGTGGGGTTCGAACCCCTGACCTTCTGATCAGTTTCCCACAACTGCCCTAACTGATTGAGCCACCACTGCCCTAACGCTGTAGTCATATGAGTGTATCGTGAGATGGTGTATAATGACAGTATAGAGTGATCTGGGTGATGGTTTTAAGAGTGTATAGTATGGATTAGTGTACGTACACTCACACACTGTGTGCGACTGTGACTGTTAGTTAGTGTTACCGTTAACCAGCAGGGTGTTCAGAGCTCTACAGGCCCATAGACGATCTGTCAGGATTAATTACTGTGGAACAGCCAGACGTCTACACTTACTGATAGAGACAGATTCCTAATTGTGATCATTTAGGAATTATAGGCATGTATTTACAGTTATCCATTTATAGGCATGTATTTATATTTATGTATTTATAGGCATGTATTTATAGTTATGTATTTATAGTTATGTATTTATTTATTTAGTTATGTATATTATAGGCGTGTACAGTGTAATCATACTGTACTCAGACACACTCTACAGCCGAAGTCTCCTGTCTGGTGGTTGTGTTTAGTGTCTGTGATGAAGACTGTCAGTGGTTAAGGTGTTGGACTGCTGATCAGAAGGTCCCTGGTTCAAACGCTCCCTGCAGGTTCCCCCTGTTGGGCCCTTGAGCGAGGCCCTTAAGCCCCACCTGCTCAGATGTAAATGAGATAAAGATCTAAGTTGCTCTGAATAAGGCTGTAATGTAAATGTAGACAGAAGGTTATGGAGTGAAACCTGTTAGTGACACGAACCTACTCATCATTCTCCCAGCAACAGGCATCATGTTAACTTTATCATCATCATCATCATCATCGTCCATGCTAAGAGAGTGAAGACTCCTCACATGAGCCTGATCGCCTCGTGTCCGTCCGGTCCTTCCATCGTGTTGTGTTGAACAGGGGTTGTGTTGGCAGTGCCAGCTCTGGTGGGATAAAACCTGGAGCGCAGCGCGGTGCTCCTTCCAGCAGGTGATGTGACCTGTAGCGGGGACGTGATCATGACGTAGGCTATAAGGTTAGCGTGTGACGTAAGCGTGACGGAAGTGACCGGCTCCTGCGATGAGTCAGGGCCGAGCATCAGCTTCTCTCCTCCATATTTTTTGTTAAATATTTGATGTTTAATGTATTTCCTGTAGAGAGAACTTTCTCCATGAGGCCACCCTGATACACACACACACACACACACACACACACAGAGTACAGACCACTGTTTCTCCCTCACATCAGATGAGAAGTAGTAGAATGTCGTATGTGGGTGAGTGCTGTAGCGCGCGGTAACACAAGCTTGACTTCATCTGTTACAAAAACACATGCAATATATATTTCTATTAAACTATTAATGAGGCGTGTGGCGACTCTGGTGAGGATTTCTGTGTCGGTGTTGTTGTTGTTGTTGTTGTTATGTCTGCGCGCCGCTCTGATCTCATACAGAGGAAACAGTTATCGATATCTTTGTCGCTGTTATTATTGTTATTACTGTTATTGTACAGACGCACCGCTGAGTTCAGACAGCCAGTTTTCTCAACTTTTTCTTTTTACAGTGCTTTTTTTTTTTCTCTCCTTCTGTTTTTAAGAAGCTCGGTGGAAAACCAATTTCTTGCTTGTGCATGTTTTTATTTTCCAGCGTCGTATTAGTGAGAAATCCAGCCGCTGCAGTCGCAGTCCCAGAATGCAGTGCGGGTTTGTGACGCGGCGTTGGCGGTGCACCGTATGAGATGATGTTTGATACGAGTGTGAAAGATGAAGCTTTGGAAGCTGGTGTGTGTGTGTGTGTGTGTGTGTGTGTGTGTACAGGTGAGAAAGTGAGTAAAACACTGAAGATGAAGAGACACATGGCATTGTGGGTAATAAAATACACCATTTCAGCTGAGAGTTTGGTTACGACGTAACGTTCGGTGGCTGTTAAAGCGACATGCTAATTATTATTAAAGATGAATGTGCAAGCAGCGTCCAGACTTTAAGTCCGTTTCCTAATCCTGTTTTTGTTCCGTCTCGGGTCTCTAACCCGGCGAGATTCAGCGCTGAGCTCCGTAATTGTGTCTCTCTCAGCCAGAGCTTTTACCAATTAGCGGCGGTGCGCTAGTAGCAGCTGCAGGTGGAGGAGCGGCGCGGGATGAATGGCGCTAACTCTTAATCCCGTCATTAGCCAAGTGCCATTTCATGCCTCCAGCTCGCTGAAATTGCTTTAAAAATCAGCTTTAAGGTGATAAACACTTACGTCAACATGGTGCAAAACATACGGTATAGAATCCTATTAATGAGGACAAAACCCGCGGCAGCAGGTCAGCGGGCGCGTCCTGAATCCTGACTCGCTAATCAGTGGGTTTAACAGCATTTGGAAGTTTGGAAACACTTAAGTCCTGCATTCTAGAACATTCCTGGAGAAGAAGCAGCCTTTCCATCAGTCTTAGCAAAAGAAAAGAAATATATAAATAAATAAATGAATGAATGAAATGAAAGTGTAGTACGTCACACGAGCGCATGTTAAAGAGCCGCGTAAAGTCGACTAGCAGAGCAAACACAATCAGAGCGGCCTGGGGAAAGCTGATAAGCTCGGTAAAGCACTTCAGCTCCGACCGAATGTGTTTCCTGTGCTCGATAAAGCCGGGACTAGCACGCGGCTATCGCTGAGGGATCACGGGGAACCGGCGGAGAGAAGGGTTCAGACCGCGCGCGGTGAGACGAGGGCCGACGCTTCTGTAGAAAATGCTTTAATGAAC
>CM059227.1:618150-628150 GCA_030347435.1 Clarias fuscus | reverse complement strand
TCCCTGCAGGTGGAGTCTCACACGTCTCTGTATTTGAAGTGTAAATGTGCGCCGTACTGAGGGCTGAAAGACGAAGCCACGCCCCCTTCGTTAACTCTGACACGCCGCTCTGAATAATTTATTACAGATCTGAGTAAAGTCAGCTGTTTGACATGGATTTCATTTGTATTTCATGATATTCAGACCAGAGGGAGAGAGAAGAGGACGAGTGTGTCACCGGAGTAAACAGGCGGTGTGTGTGTGTGTGTGTGTGTGTGTGTGTGTGTGTGTGTGTCGTGCTCATGCAGTCTGTCATGGCCGCCGCTGCCGCCGCCGGTGCTGATTCCCCTTCCTCACTGCTCGTGTCAGATTCATTCAGCCGAAAAACAAACAGATACTGAGTTTATTTGCATGTAAATCATATGGATTTGTTTAGTGTGTGTGTGTGTGTGTGTGTGTGTGTGTGTGTGTGTGTGTGTGAGAGAGAGAGAGAGAGTTTGTGTTTCTGTTCATTCCATCAGAGAAAAGTGTTTTTGTTCCTGTGGGAGAGGAGGGCAGGACCTGCGAGAAGTTTAGTAACAGCTTAACCAGGTTTCTTCATCATTATATTCATCTTCAATATCATCATCCTCATCACCACCATCACCTTCATCACCATCACAATGACCACCAACATCGCCACCACCATCACCCCATCATCACCATTACCACCATCACACTCACCATCATCATCATCACAATGACCAACACCATCACCACCAACATCACAATCACCACCACCACCATCACCAACTTCATCATCATCACCCCATCTTCATCACCATCACCCTCATCATCTCTCATCACCATCACACTCATCATCTTCATCACCAACACCCTCATCATCTTCATCACCATCACCGCATCTTCATCACCACCACCCTCATCATCTTCATCACCATCACCCCATCTTCATCACCACCACCCTCATCATCTTCATCACCACCACCCTCATCATCATCTTCATTACCACCACCCTCATCATCTTCATCAACACCACCCTCATCATCATCTTCATCACCACCACCCTCATCATCTTCATCACCACCACCCTCATCATCATCTTCATCACCACCACCCTCATCATCATCTTCATCACCACCACCCTCATCATCTTCATCAACACCACCCTCATCATCATCTTCATCACCACCACCCTCATCATCTTCATCACCATCTTCATCTGGGTGATAATAATCATCAACTTCATTTTTATGATCTGCTGTCTTTGCAGCAGCGTGAGGTAATGCCCTAATGTAATTAGCTATGCATTATTTTTTTTTATATTGCATTATTTTATATATTATAATACTTAGTTTTATAGCAGAGTGTTGCTGCTGAGTTCTGCTCTATGATTGCTCAGAAGGTCTTAATTAATTCTCTACAGCAGCAGGTCTGACAGTAGTGCAGGTTTATATTATATTAACGTTTTGTTATATGTGTAATAAGTTATCGTTTCCATAGTAACCGCTCATTCAAAGGGAAATGCTTATTAAATTATGGAAGGAGTCTCCAGTGCCAGTGCTTTGTGACAGTTGGAGGTAAAAATAAAATGTCCCTTAAGGAATATAAAAAAAAGATTTTTCTCTAAAAGAATTTCTAAAAAAAGCTCAAATAAAAATAAAGAGTGAGAATACAGCGAGGTGTGAAGGAGTGTTTATAGCTGCTGTAGTGTAAGAGAGAACCTGTCCTGTAGACCATCCACAACTGTAACTGTAACTATAAATAAATAAAGCGGATGATGTGTTGCTCAGTAGTAATTATACAACAGTTAGTTCTGAGCGAGTGATCTGATTGGACGAGAGGCGTTATTCCAAACGAGTGCTGATAACAGACAGTAACAGCACTGTGAGGTGTAACGGTGTGTGTGAGATTTACATTTAACACTATTTGGGATTCGACCCCAGAACCCTGAAGTTACCGGAGCTGATATTCTAAAGTGTAATCAGTGTAAATCTGCAGTAAATCTGGTGAGTTTCTCAGGACTGAACACCGTCTCCATGGTTTAATCTCCTCACCTGTCGCCTATAAGAGTTTAACACGACTCTCACCTCCTGTTCATTACACTGACTGTCACTGTACACTGACCAGATCCTCAGCACAGTACAGCAGCACGACGCGGAGTGTGATATCGGTTAAATATCGTATCGCTAATGAGAGGCTGCTGTGGTGGGGGAGGAACAAACCTGTGTGTGGCGCTGTTATTGAAAATAATCAAATGTAAGTGTGTGAATCTGATTTATCACACCATCACCACCACAATGTTGATTAGTTTTTTATAACAACATCTCTCTCTCTCTCTCTCTCTCTCTCTCACACACACACACACACACACACACACACACACACACACACACACTATTTTTTACTTTCTAGCCTGGAAAGTCATTTATTCTTCATCAAAGCAACAAATGTGTATTTAAATGTTAAAAGTCAGGCATGGAAAAGCAATAGGCATAGCAATAATTATTTCAGTGTGTGTGTGTGTGTGTGTGTGTGTGTGTGTGTGTGTGTGTGCGCGCACTCAAACTTCTGCTGATTCTGTAAGAAGACACAAAACTTTTTTTCCATGGAAGAGCAAAAAAGGTGAGTCTTTCATTCTACACGTCTCTCTCTCTGTCTCTCTCTCATTATCAGACCCTTTCATTCATAATTAAACACAGAAAAACGCCAAGTCCTCCACTGCAGGGGAATAAAGGCCCTTGTTGCCATGGCAACACACCACCTCAGAAAACTTCAGAGAAACCAGTGCGCCAGCGTTTATGCTTGTTCGAGAGCGCTCGCCGAGTCCCCGGGGAAAGTGGACTGATTTCAGAGGCAAGGAATAGACACCTCGACAGCAGGACACTCCCTGCCTCACACACACACACACACACACACACACACACACACACACACACACACACACACACATCTGGATCTTGGTCACGAAAAATGTCATCATCGTGCAGATCTGAGGCTTGCTGAGTCGTACGGCCACATTGCATCCTGGGAGTCCGGATGTCCCCTCTGCGCGTACGTCCCCATTAATGTGAAACACGAGGGACAAAAAGTTTGCTTTTAGGTGCTACGTAATGTTAGGACGCGCCCTGATCACTGCAATGTCAGGATCATTTGCTTAAAAAGATAAATAAACATGAAGAGATATGGGGTTGAGACACTGGACTGAGACATGGAGCTGAGACATGGAGCTGAGACATGGAGCTGAGACACTGGGCTGTGATCTGCGGTTGAGACATGGAGCTGAGACATGGGGCTGAGACACTGGGCTGATATCTGCGGTTGAGACATGGGGCTGAGATCCGTGGTTGAGACACTGGGCTGAGACATGGAGCTGAGACATGGAGCTGAGACATGGAGCTGAGACATGGAGCTGAGCTCGCAGCGCGGTGTAGTGGAGTCAGAGTTAATGAGTTTGGAGAGCGGAGCTCGAGCCGGAGATGTTTACTGAGGGCTTAATGAGGAGCGAGGCGGCTGTTCGAAACAGAAACGGCCCCCTTTCACACACATCATTTCCATATTTTCCTCGGAGATAGTGTGCTATCGATCCCGAGCCGGCTCCGAGTCGACGTGCTTCGTCAGCGTTTGTATTTATTCCCGTCACGGGAGCGTTTTTACAGAAGAGCGCGGGTTCTGTTGTAAAGCCTTTCCGAAACCGCAGCGTCATCATGATTAGGGCTTTTCTTTAAAAACCTGTCTCGTCAACGGGCGCTAACGATTATTATAGGATTATAATTACTCCCAATTGTCTCTTATATTATATTATATTATATTATAAACAATACTGTACATGTTGACTGTGTAAAAAGCGCTGACACTGGAGACTCCTTCCATACCTGTTACATAAACACACTCCTGTGAATGAGCCGTTACTATGAAAACAATAACATATCAGAGCGAGTACATTACTATAGACCTGCACAACCGTCAGAGCTGCTGTCACAGAGAACTAATCAACACCTTCTGACCAATCAGAGTGCAGATTTAAACAACACTCTCTGGGATCTCCTCTTAAATCATCTCAGCGGAGATAACAGCGGCGGGTGGTCCAGCAACCCCCCCGGTGTTAGTGACGGACCCGAGGGTGGGATGGAGAGCAGATTATCTGCGCTTCATTAGATTGAGGATGATGAGATTATCTCCATATCTGCATCTAGAGGAGTACGGGAGGTTCACACTGCATCAGGTTCCTCCAGGTGAACCCAGAACTCCTCGTCCTGCCCCGGGGTTAGTCCTCAGGTGGAGTCCGAGCTGAGCAGGATGGGTTCACATCTGGAACCGTGGTAATGTAGGCTCATCTACTGTACGTCCACACACAGGACACTCACGTGAGCGCGGTGATGAGTTCACTATTTAACAGCTCCTTGATTTACCTTCACTGACAGGATCGCAACTAACTGCAGAAATGTAGAACAGGAGGATTCCTCCAGCACGCGCGACCCGGAGATGAGGTGGAGCGACGGCTTAATGTTCCACTTGGGTCCGATCCAAACTCTCTGTGGTTAGTTCCGCCCGAGCGCCGGGTTCGGCAGCAGCAGCGCAAAGTCGATCGTAAGTGGAATTAAATTGCAGAGAGAAATTCCAGACCGCAAAGCAACGATCCGGTCAGCGTTAGTGATATATCGAGTTCTCAAAGCTTCATTTCGCTCGTTACGTTTGTCAAAACAGACAGAAACACTACATGTTCAGGACGATCCATAAACTGTAGCCTCTCACAGCAGGAGCGCAGCAGAATATCAACATTTACAGCTCTCTCAGTGTTTAAGGAACTTAACAGACGTTAGCAGTACACACCTGTACCCCCTGCACTCATACTGCCCCTGCGTGGGGGGGGGGACGGGGGGGGGGGGTCTCCCTCTCGCCCAGCTCCTCATTTAAGGTTGTGATGAGCTGCAGGTGTCTCGTTGTTTTCTGACTTGGAGGCTACTGAACGTCGTGGCGCTCGCTGTTTGACAATGTGACTTGTGCACTTACATCGGCATCAGCCAAAGGTTCCCCTGACTAGCGTTCAGCGCTAACACCACCGCGGCCCGGGTCCAGGAACTCACTAACACGCTGAAAGGAAAGAAAAAAGCCATTGAATCAGCAGGATGAGCAGTTCAAGACTGTATTTATAATGTAGTTGAGAAATCTGAATAAACCTTGTTTTAAATTCAACGTTATCAGAACGTCATGTAAACAACATTGGTGCAACATTTCATCAAAGTAATTCAATAAAAATTTTGGTTTGAGAACCAACCACTTAAAAAGTGTTTAAGCAAGGAAATCTTTGAGACACACACACACACACACACACACACACACATATAGAAAAATATATTCATAACCATAATATGATGCAACGCCACACCTCTCTACATTCAGCTCGAGTGTCTCAGCGAGCTTAAGGTTGTGGCTCTGATGTGGGCGTGGCTAAAGTACTTCTGTGTTCTGAGCAGAGCAGACACACTCTCTGCCCGAAACACGCCCGAATGCAGCGTCCCCGAGAGGCTGAGACATCTCAGAGTGCTCAGCAGTCGATCTCTCCCTTTGTGTGCAGCAGGAGGATGAAGGGGTTTTACATCAGAGCAGACAGCTGCAGGAGCCGTGTGAGATGTGAAAGCCTGGACTGCAGATCCAATTTCCTGCTCAAACATGTCTGATCACACTCCTTACAGCGCGCGTCTCACACACTCAGCTCAAAGGCTTTAACACAGGACGCTCGCATTAGCAATCCAGGACATGCTACAGTTTATTCAGGACATCTGTGTTCTGTGTTCCTAGACGTCTGTGTTCCTGCATCTGCTGTACTGTAGACGTCTGCGTTCCTGCGCCTGCTGTACTGTAGACGTCTGCGTTCCTGCGCCTGCTGTACTGTAGACGTCTGCGTTCCTGCGCCTGCTGTACTGTAGACGTCTGCGTTCCTGCGTCTGCTGTACTGTAGACATCTGCGTTCCTGTGTCTGCTGTACTGTAGACGTCTGCGTTCCTGCGCCTGCTGTACCTTAGACGTTTGTTTTCATGCGTGTGCTGTACTGTAGACGTCTGCGTTCCTGCGCCTGCTGTACTGTAGACGTCTGCGTTCCTGCGCCTGCTGTACCTTAGACGTTTGTTTTCATGCGTGTACTGTACTGTAGACGTCTGCGTTCCTGCGCCTGCTGTACTGTAGACATCTGCGTTCCTACGCCTGCTGTACTGTAGACGTCTGCATTCCTGCATCTGCTGTACTGTAGACGTCTGCGTTCCTGCGCCTGCTGTACTGTAGACGTCTGCGTTCCTGCGCCTGCTGTACTGTAGACATCTGCGTTCCTACGCCTGCTGTACTGTAGACGTCTGCGTTCCTGCATCTGCTGTACTGTAGACGCCTGCGTTCCTGCGCCTGCTGTACTGTAGACGTCTGTGTTCCTGCGCCTGCTGTACTGTAGACGTCTGCGTTCCTGCGCCTGCTGTACCTTAGACGTTTGTTTTCATGCGTGTACTGTACTGTAGACGTCTGCGTTCCTGCGCCTGCTGTACTGTAGACATCTGCGTTCCTACGCCTGCTGTACTGTAGACGTCTGCATTCCTGCATCTGCTGTACTGTAGACGTCTGCGTTCCTGCGCCTGCTGTACTGTAGACGTCTGCGTTCCTGCGCCTGCTGTACTGTAGACATCTGCGTTCCTACGCCTGCTGTACTGTAGACGTCTGCGTTCCTGCATCTGCTGTACTGTAGACGCCTGCGTTCCTGCGCCTGCTGTACTGTAGACGTCTGTGTTCCTGCGCCTGCTGTACTGTAGACGTCCGCGTTCCTGCGTCTGCTGTAGTGTAGACGTCTGCGTTCCTGCGCCTGCTGTACTGTAGACGTCCGCGTTCCTGCGTCTGCTGTAGTGTAGACGTCTGCGTTCCTGCGTCTGCTGTACTGTAGACGTCTGCGTTCCTGTTTCTGCTGTACTGTGGAGATCAGCCAAAGCTGTTGACGTGTTTCTGAATGCGTCCCTCTGCTGACATGAGGTGACGTGGCTAATTGATAACGAGCAGGTGTACAGGTGTTCCTCACAACGTCTGTGTAACGTGTGTGTAAATAAATATAACATATAAAGTGAAATATAAACAAACTCGTTAATGAGTAGTGCATCTTACTGACATCTTACACTATGTATTATGCAGTGTGTCTCTGATCATGTGTGTGTGTGTGTGTGTGTGTGTGTGTGTGTGTGTGTGCCCTTCCCTAACTGGTAGCTGCTGCTGCAGAAGTTGCTTAATGGCCAGATGGCAAAAAGCAAATGAGTTGGAGTGTGAACTGAGTTTGCATATTTATGAGGCTTTTCTGAATAATTAATGAAATGGAAATAAAAACTGAAGTGGATCGTGAGGGGTGTGTGTGTGTATGTGTGTGTGTGTGTGTTGTTCAGTGAGCCATTAAAGCTTTTCCATGCCCTTGAGTTCACGAACAAACAAAACAACTGAGACAGAGGGAGAGAGATCCTAACCCTTACAGAGAATCACAATTATTTCATTAATTTAAAAAACACTTCTCTCTTTCTCTCTCTCTTCCGCACACACCCACCCATACACACACACACACACACACACACACACACTATTGTTACGGTCGTGTTATTACATTTAATTTGTTTTGTTTACACCTGTGCCTGCAGCTCTCCCACCGGATCAGTTTCAATTCACCTCAAAAGCGCAACGGGCAGATGAAGGACATTTGTGTGTGTGTGTGTGTGTGTGTCTGTGATCTTTCATCCATGGTATAAAATCTGACAGCGAAACACAATAGTAACTAGACCCTCTACAGAACTAACTGACCCTGGGATATAGGACTATAACACACACACACACACACACACACACACACACACATACACACGCACGCACACAAACACACTTGTTTGTTTTGTCTCAGAGTGTTTAGCTCAGTTCTAACCCTGATCATTGGCCCGTATGAGAAGTCCGGGACTGTGGAGCTGATGTTCACTCGTATTGTCGTCTCATTCCGTTCATATCGTTTCTCACGTTTTTTCTCAGTGTGAGATTCGTATCACGCGCAGCGCTCACACTGATCACGCTTCTCCATCCACATGATCACCGTCTCCACTACACTACATCACATGACCTGATGATGGTTAAACACTGTGCATGATTTTTTATTTTTTTTTGCAAGTTTTTTTAAACGTCTGCGGTCTCGTCTCGATCAGACGTCTCAGAACACAATGTCCTGAGTATAAGTATTTCTAATAGTTCTATCTCTGAACAAATAATACAACCTGAATAAATAAGATAAATAAGAACTCTGTGTAATCCTGAACGCCGCTGGGACTCACTGATCCGTCATCCTGAAGGTTTATTGATTTCTTCTTCATCTTATATTATGACTGTTGATAAAATAATAAAATAGACCTAACAGTGAAAGAGCGCCTCCTAATGGCAGGAAATCTTCCAGTAATGGAGCTCAGCCGCTGCAGCGCCTCAGTTACCGTACACAGACCAGCTCCTCCCTCTTCTACAGGTGGCGCCATTACTTTTGTTCCCATCTAATTGTTAGCATTGTTTGCAATAGTTTATAGATTTGTTTTAGCATTTGCTTTCTTTTACAAGAAAGTTGTAAATTGTAAATTTTCACAAAACTCTTCCTCATTAGACTGGTGTGTATCGTACTGTCGAGTCCAGAAATATTGGCACCCTTTATCAGAGGAAAAAAACATAATGCCTTTCAAATATTGTGAACTGTTCAGAAAAATCATTTCTGTAAACATGTTGTTCAATCTTTGGAATAGCTAGACATATGGAAAAATTATTGGCACCCTTGTAGGGTACTGTAAAAAAAAAACATAAGGATTTCACCTCTTTGGGGAAAAAAAAAATTCCTGTTTTTGATTTTATTGTGTAGGAACTTTAGTGTCATATTTCACTGGAGTATTAATATTTGGAGATGCAAAGATCATTTTCTTCTCATACAGCAAAAGCAAAGAGTTCTCCTCTCAAATGAGGAAAAAAACCCACAGTCGGCTTCAAAGATTGTGGAAGAACTCCAAAAAACCAGAACCATAGATAGAGAGTAGAAACGAGCAGTGAGCACGATCAGGGTCATCACAGAAAACATATAAAGGCCAAGCATGGAACTGCTGAAAGTTTGCCAGGAAGTGGGCGTGTCTGCATCCTACTCCCACGCTCAGTTAAAAGGATGCAGAGAGAAGCTCTATATAAACCCAACATCTCAGCTTCATCTGGCAGGTGGGACCAGATTTACGGCTGGAATTGTGAGTTCTGGTCACAAGCTAAAGTGCATAAAAAGGGCACTGAATACACAGAACTGCCCCTGATACCCACGTGCAGTGGTGACTGTTCTGCAGCTTTGGGGCTGTTCTGCTGCCGGTGGTCCAGGAATCTTGTTAATTCCATTCAACTCCAGAACATTTCCTCTGAAAAGAGAGCAAATTACAAGAGAATCCTCAGGAGTCTCACATCGGAGTCCCGGGAGCATTTCCGAGAACATTCGACCCCAAAGTCTGGTTCATCATGATCAGTGAGAACACGATCATTCCGCTTGGGAACCGAGTGCGCTGGAAGAGGACTCTGTCTTGGTCTCGGGAACGATACGGCGTACTCGATCAGAAGATCACTGTTGAGATGTGACATCACTAGTGCTGACTGTCTCCATGTGTGTGTGTATCACGCTCCGATCTCATCCTCTGACCTTCACAGCCACAGCTGATACAGTAGGAAGATTGACATTCTGTAGTGTTTAACCAAGCTGGAGAAGAGTTATGGGGAGATCTTGGTCTGTTCTCCAGCTTGGTTAAACACTACAGAATGTCAGACTGACCAGAGCAGGCTCCTCCAGATCCTGAAGTTTGTGATGCTGTCAGGAACGACGCAGATGTGTAGGTGAGAAAGACTGGATTCATTGGACTAGAATCAACAGCAAAAATCAAACACGGCTAAATCGTAGTCACAGTCGACCAAACAGGCAAATCACGATACACGAGGGCAAGCAGAAAATCAGACACCAAAA
>CM059227.1:513150-613150 GCA_030347435.1 Clarias fuscus | reverse complement strand
ACTAAGTCCTCCTCCAACTTTTAACATGATGCAAGCATCTGTGTATAAAAGCTTGATCCATGCAATGAACCTTGCTCCCATCCCAAATGCATTTAATGTATTAAACAAGTAAGTGTGGTCCACTCTATCGAACGCTTTTTCTTGATCTAAAGATAAAAAACCCAAGTCAAAAGAATTCATTTCACATAGCTCCATCATATCGCGTACTGTAAAAACATTGTCCATTATTGTGCGTCCAGGTATGCAATAAGTCTGACTTGTGTGTATTATTTTGCCTATGTATTCTTTGAGTCTGTTTGACAAACACTTCGATAGTATTTTATAGTCTGTACATAAAAGAGCCACAGGTCTCCAGTTCTTTAAAACACCCAAGTCCCCCTTTTTTGGAAGCAAAGATAAAGCCGCCCGTGTGCAGCTTGTAGGTAGCTTTCCATTGTTGAAAGACCAGTTGAAAACCTCGTGTAAATCTGTTCCCAATATTTCCCAGAACTGTTTATAAAATTCAGCTGGGAGTCCATCAATGCCTGGTGCTCGTCCGGTGGATAGCTGCTGTACTGCAGTGGTTAGTTCTTGGAGTTCAATGTCCGTGTCTAAGGTTTCCTTTTGCTCCTCTGTTAGCTTTGGTAGTTCCTTTGTTATTTCTTCTCTGCACTGCGGATCAGTAGCCTCCTCGCGGTATAGATCTTTGTAAAAGTCCACTGCAATTGCTCTCATTTCTTCATGAGATGTGGTTGTGCTGCCATCAGAACGTTTTAAGTACAGCATTTGGTTTTGTCGTCTTGTTTTCCTTTCCAGGTTGAAGAAGTAGGTGGTTGGTGCATCGATGTCTTTGATGTTGGCGATTTGAGATCTTATAAGGGCTCCTTTGGCCTGCTCGTGTAAATAAGAGCTTAGTGCCTTCTTTTTTGTTCCTAAGGAATTCCTTTTTTCCCTTTCATTTTTAGCAAATAGTTCATTTTCTAGGTTTATTATCTCCCTCTCTAGTTCTTCAACTACACCTGTTTTTATTGAATTTGTGTGTGCTGTATATTGTTGACAGAATATTTTGATTTGTGCTTTCCCCACCTCCCACCATGTGCCTAAGGATGTAAAGTCCCCTTTCCTTCTTCTCCATTCTTCCCAAAAAATTAAGAATTTAAAACAGAAATGTTGATCTTGTAGCAGTTTTTGGTTAAAACGCCAGTAGAATCTAGGATTTGTTTTGTCAGACAATATAAAATCTATTGTGACCATGTGATGATCCGAAAACCCACTGGGGTGAATGGAACTCTTCAAGATTTTGTTTCTGTCTGGTTTTGTGATATAGAATCTATCCAGTCTCGCAGCACTTATTCTTGTGTCAGTTGTTTTTATCCATGTGTATTGTTTTATTCCCTGGTTCTTTTCTCTCCAGGGATCTATGAGTCCACATGTTTTAATTATATTGTTTAGAACCTCAGAAGATTGAAGGTGTGGTTCTACTGTGTTTCTATCTGCTGTGAAGTCTAAGGTGCAGTTCCAGTCTCCACCGATGACTACAATGTGGTTACTACCATGTTGTGTAATTACGTCTCTTATTTTATCAAATGTTTTCATTCTCTCACTTCCTTTATTTGGGGCATAAACATTAATACATAAAAAAGATTTTCCTTTTATTTCAGCTTGTACCAGCAGAACACGGCCCTGCTCTACCTCCATACTTTTAATAACATTTGCTTTTAATCTTTTTGAAAATAATATTGCTACCCCGGCACTGAAGTTTGTCCCGTGACTAAAGTAGAGCTGGTCTTCCCACCTCATCCCCCATTCTATAATGTTTTCTTTATCACTATGTGTTTCTTGTAAGAAGGCAACATCTATATTTTTCTGTTTAATTAATTGTATAACTACGGCCTGTCTTTTTCTATCCCTGCCCCCATTAATGTTTAAAGTACCTACTCTTAGCCTATCCATGTAAAAGAGAGGTAAAAGGAAGGAAAAGCATGTTAAGACAGCTGTAAACAGAGAGAAAACACCCATGTGATGTGCCTTATTCATTTTTTGAGTTTTTTTCTAAGAGTCTTTCTTTTTTCTCTTTTCGTAACTTTGTTGCCATTTTCGCCAGGCGGAACCTCTTTTTTTTGCTTAGTTGTGTTAGAGTGGTAGTTTTTTGTACTTTTTCAATCGAGACCAGAAATTTGTCTGTATCTGAGAAGTAGTCAGATACTTCTATAGAGTCTCGATATGTTGTATCAAGAAAGTTATTGATTTCTTCTAGTGTGTACATTTCAGTGGTTATGCTGTTCTTCTTTCTCTTCTTTGCAGTAGCATTGTTCTCTGCCTTTTCTTCTCCAGACTCATTATCTTCATCATCCTCATCATCCATGTCTATGTCTGTTAGTTCCAAATCAGGTTCACCGTCCATGCTCGCTTCTTCTGTGGCACTTCTGGGCTTCTCTTGAAGCATTTTTTCATTGTTTTTCTTACTGTCAGGTTTTTCTGGAGTTCTATCTTCATTTTCTTTAGTTGTATTTATTTCGGTTTTTTTTACATTGCTATTATTTCTTTTTTTCCGTTTATTATCCGTATTGCTTACTGCTGGACCCGTTTGTTCTGTTTCCACACCATTGTTCTCTGTTGTTACATTCTTACTTTCCACCAGTGTGGCTCCACCTTCATTCCCCTCCATCACATCACTGCTCTGAGTTTCCATCTCAACACCGTCCTCATCTACACTGTGCTCCACTCTTGGAGTCTGACTGATCCCCCCTGTCTGCCCCACTACACCACTGATCCCAGAACTGCTCTGTGTTACACACACATGTTCACCCTGACTGACCCCCCCTGTCTGCCCCTCCACACCACTGATCCCATCGCTACCCTCAGTAACACAAACATTTTCACCCTGACTGACCCCCCCTGTCTGCCCCTCCACACTACTGACCCCAGCACTGCTCTCAGTTCCACACACATGTTCACCCTGACTGACCCCCCCTGTCTGCCCCTCCACACCACTGATCCCAGAACTGCTCTCAGTAACACACACCTGTTCACCCTGACTGACCCCCCCTGTCTCAGTAACACACTCTGCAGCAGCAGCAGCAGCTCGAGCAGTGGCCACGCCCCCTGCACTAGCCCCGGACTGTGCTGCCCTCTCCTCCCGCACACACAAACCGCTCTGTCCTGCCTCTGCACTGTCCTGTGTCCTGTGTGGACAGAGCACTCTTTTGTGTCCTATGTCTCCACACTCAAAACACCTCATGTTCCCGGTGCTCGCGTACAACATGTACGATTTCCCCTCGTGCGCGACTCTGAAGGAAATCTCTAGACTGGGTTCCTTCAGGAACATCAGCACGCGCCGCCTGAACGACATGACGTGCCTCAGCTCCGGGTGTCTGCAGTTTAACGGCACCGTTTTGATGCCGCTCGCTAACTTCCCGAAGCGGGAGAGCTCGCGCTCGATATCCGCGTTCGCTATGAACGGCGGTACATTTGATATCGTCACGGCGCTCGCGGCGGAGGCCAGCGGTGTGAAGGGAAAGAAACTTCCACTTACCGACACTCCGTGTTCTATCAGTTGGTCCGCGAGATGTTTTTCTCTCACAAACACGACTACGGCCTTGTTCATCCGCGACGCCGACATTATATTAGCGAATCCCACTCGCTCGCCCGCGGCCACCAGGACCTGCTCCACCGTGACCTCGGGACTCGCCTCACAGCGCGCGCCGTGTCGGAGTGAGAGCGGCTGGGCGCCGGCACTCGGCCCCGCCGCCATCTCACCCCACCGGGCCTTTTCCCCCACACACAGGGGCTTCCTCAATATTAATCAATATACTATTTATATATATAGGATTTCTCCCGTTTTTTTGTTTATGTATATATTTTTTTTCTTTTTTTGTTAATTTTTTTTATTATTATTTTTTTAAATATATATATATATTTTTTTCTTAACCCCCCCTTATAGTATAATGTGTCCCACCAAAAGACAAGAGAAACAAAAGAAAGGAAAAAAAAGAGTTTAAACAGTCGCTCTCACACTCCACGCACCGCTCTCACACTCCACACGCTGCTCCCACACCACCTCCCAGCATGCACCAGAGAGAGAGAGAGAGAGAGACAGAGAGAGAGAGAGAGACAGTGAGAGACAGAGAGAGAGAGAGAGGGAGAGAGGGAGAGAGAGACAGAGAGAGAGAGAGAGACAGAGAGAGAGAGAGAGACAGTGAGAGACAGAGAGAGGGAGAGAGGGAGAGAGAGACAGAGAGAGAGACAAAGAGAGAGAGAGGGAGAGAGAGACGGAGAGAGAGAGAGAGACAGTGAGAGACAGAGAGAGAGAGAGAGAGACAGAGAGAGAGAGAGAGACAGTGAGAGACAGAGAGAGGGAGAGAGGGAGAGAGAGACGGAGAGAGAGAGAGAGAGAGAGACAAAGAGAGAGAGAGGGAGAGAGAGACGGAGAGAGAGAGAGAGACAGTGAGAGACAGAGAGAGGGAGAGAGGGAGAGAGAGAGAGAGAGACAGAGAGACAGAGAGAGAGAGAGAGACAGTGAGAGACAGAGAGAGAGAGAGAGGGAGAGAGACAAAGAGAGAGAGAGGGAGAGAGAGACGGAGAGAGAGAGAGAGACAGTGAGAGACAGAGAGAGGGAGAGAGGGAGAGAGAGAGAGAGAGACAGAGAGAGAGAGAGGGAGAGAGACAGAGAGAGAGAGAGGGAGAGAGACGGAGAGAGAGAGAGAGAGAGAGACAGAGAGAGAGAGAGGGAGAGAGGGAGAGAGAGACAGAGAGAGAGAGAGGGAGAGAGAGGGAGGTGTCGCCACATCCACTGCGGCTCTTCAGTGAGGGAGTTAAAAGGCCGTGGATCGTCCCTGAGAGCACTGATAATCTGATTGGGGCTTTGGAAACCTATTACAGATCTGGTGCTTTGTGTTTCCATCTCACACACACACACACACACACTAACCTGCCTGTGTCTCTCAAATAAAGTATATATATATTTTAGGGGTGTCAATATTAATGTTAATGCATGTGATTAATCTAGAAATTGTAAAGTTGTGACAATGGCGGCGCGGTTTGCAGAACTTGAGTTTTGAGTTTATAACAAGTCATTAAAATATCACATGATCCAGGTTCATACCATCAGATCTCTGAGAGGTCCTCCTGAGAACCGCGTGATGATTCACAAGCTTCTAAAGCGAGATACAGTGTGTGTGTCTGTGTGTGTGTGTGTGTGTGTGTGTGTGTGTGCAGGAGGTGCAAGAGTTTATCAAGCATGAACTGTTTTATTAATCCAGTATTTAAGTAGCAGTGTTTGTGTAAATGCTTTCTCTGTGTGCTGTAAAGGGAGCAGGGCCAGGGTGTGTGAGTGTGAGGGTGTGTGAGTGTGAGGGTGTGTGTGTTTGTGTGGGGGTGTTTGTGTGGGGGTGTGGGGGGGTGGTGTTGGGGGGTGTGAGTGTGTGAGGGTGTGGGGTGTGTGAGGGTGTGTGTGTTTGTGTGGGTGTGGGGGTGTGTGTGGGGGATGTGGGGGTGTGTGTGGGGGATGTGAGGGTGTGTGGGGTTGGGGGTGTGAGGGAGTGGGGGTGTGGGGGGTGGGGTTTAGGGGTGTGGGGTGTGTGAGTGTGTGAGGGTGTGAGTGTGTGAGGGTGTGGGGGGTTAGGGGTGTGGGGGGTTGGGGGCTGTGGGGGGTGTGGGGGGTGTGAGTGTGTGAGGGTGTGGGGGGTGAGGGGTGTGGGGGGTTGGGGGTGTGGGGGTGTGTGTAGGGGTGTGGGGGGTGTGAGGGTGTGGGGGGTGAGGGGTGAGGGGTGTGGGGGGTTGGGGTGTGGGGGTGTGTGTAGGGGTGTGGGGAGTGTGGGGGGTGTGGAGGGTGTGGGGAGTGTGTGAGGGTGTGGGGGGTGAGGGGTGTGGGGGGTTGGGGGTGTGGGAGTGTGTGTAGGGGTGTGGGGGGTTGGGGGCTGTGGGGGGTGTGGGGGGTGTGAGGGTGTGGGGGGTGAGGGGTGTGGGGGGTTGGGGTGTGGGGGTGTGTGTAGGGGTGTGGGGGGTGTGAGGGTGTGGGGGGTGAGGGGTGTGGGGGGTTGGGGTGTGGGGGTGTGTGTAGGGGTGTGGGGGGTTGGGGGGTGTGGGGGGTGTGGGGAGTGTGGGGGGTGTGGAGGGTGTGGGGAGTGTGAGTGATGATCTGTTCTGCTGTACGCTTAAAGAAAAACTTTCTCTTTCATTTTATTTCAAACAAGAAGAAATAAAAACTTCTGAGGATTCGAGGCGTCTCTGATTCAAACGTGTCATGAGAACAATAGAACTAAGACCCGCCCATATTTCAGACAAACTCCGCCCCCTCGTGTGTAGCTCAAATGCAGCTTGTGCACAGCGCTTCAGTCTGGAGCTCTGAACAGTCACATGATCACGCTCGTAACTTCCTCCGTTGTTGTTTACTCAACAAACCAGTGAAACAAATCTAATCTGTGATCCAACAATCATACACGCACACACACACACACACACACACACACACACACACGCGCGCGCCAGCAGGCAAGTTTGTGAATATTCATCTTAGAGATCTCAACCTGGGCCATTATTATATTATCCTGGGCAAAAATAGATCTGAGTGTGAGTGTGTGAGTGTGTGTGTGTGTGTGTGTGTGTGTGGTAGTGAGAGGCTCTGGATTTGTTCAGATTAATGAGAGATCAGATCGAGTGTGAGCGTGAGGGAACACGGCTGGAGTACGGAGCGAATCCACGCCGTCTGGCTCCTGCACTCCGCAGCATGTTCTTCACACTTCTTTTACACTTAAGGCAAATAAATGTCTGGAATTTAATTTATTATCACTGCTTCATATGGACAAAATGGTTCTTTTTTTCCATTCATTAAAAAAATAGAGAGTTAAAGAGAGTAAAAGCTGAGCGCAGGTCTGTACAGAGGAAAGCCTTGGCTATAAGACGCTCAGTAAACGCCGCGCCGCGGTCTGGAACCCGCCCGAGTGACAGAATAAATCATATATCAGTAACTTTTTCCCTCGCGGTGGGCGTGGCTATATAGTTTACCGTGTCTGACAGAGTGTGTGGAAGAGACAGAAAGGAAACGCGACACAGAAAAACAAGTAAAGTAGAGTGTGAACACCGAGGCGTCAGAGATGAGTGTACAGATCCCTGTGTGTTTACACTTCCTGCAGGACGTTTAAAACTAGTCTGTCTCATATGTTCCGAAACCGTGGCGATAATAACGAGCAGTAATGTGAAGCGCCACTGTGAGATTTGGTAGCGCCGTGTCTGAACGCCACGCCCTTTAAATCCACATGCTGCAGATTAACTGTCGTCTCAGGAAGACCTGATGGCTTAATGGCATCTCCTCAGAGACTTACACAACTGGCTCTCTAAAACAGCGTGGAATTCTCCATTAGCCACAGCAGAGAGAGAGAGAGAGAGAGAGAGCGTTATCCAGCACAACATATGATGGAACAATCTTATTTACTTAATAACGAGCTGTTTTTTTAATAATTACTTTTTAATTGATTATGAAAAGAAGGATGATACACAGACTGGACACTCGTTTAATTTACACGACATCTCTGTTTCTTCTGCAGATGTGCATCAGGACTGAGATTCATGATAAAAGCGCATTTTTGGGGGCGGAGCCCTAGGGGTTATATATATATATATATATATATATATATATATATATATATACATATATATATACACCAAGTCTTTTGTGTTCAGGCCGTGCCCCTCCCAGCTCCAGATTCTGTTCCAAATTCAATCAGGTATGTTGAGCACTAAAGAGAGATGATGAGGTGATTCAGGTGATTCTGTTGTGCTGCTGTGGTGATACGCTTTATATAGGTGTGATTTATGTTATATATGTATACAGGTGACTCATGCGATAAATTTAAATAAATTAAAAGGAAATGGGGCAAAATATATATTTTTTTAAATGATCTAATGGAAACATTTTATAAATTTAGATCTAATCTTATTTAGTCGTTTGTTTCTTGGCACACAGTCTACAGCAGACGTGTCTGATGATCACAAATGTAGTGAAGCCAACGAATAACAGAAGAAACAGCAGAAACAGTACAACGTCTACAGAGTGGTAGGAATACCAGGGCATTTTATACGCTTCCGTTCGTAGATGAGCTGCTCCTCCATGTCTCATGATGTACTCGATCCAGAAGACGGCGTTGTCTAATGGTTTAATCGGCACGTCTCTGTGGAGTCTGGAGAGTCTTTGCATGTTTTCCCGGTATGAAGGGTTATGGAGCACTTCTTTCACCGTTAGAAGGAAGGATTCTTTGTCCACCGTGGCAAAATTGACATTTTTTGCGACTCCCTTCACTCTCATTTTTGCCAGATTGTCAGGCTGGTCCCAGACGAGTCCAAACCCAACGATAGGAACTCCATGATAGATAGCTTCCTGAATGCCATTGGTTCCTCCATGAGCTACAAACACCCTGGTCTTAGGGTGGCCAAGGAGATCATTTTGGGGTATCCAGTCCATTATTAAGGTATTGTTCCCCACTGTTGAAGGTCTTTCTCCTTTATATCTCCAGATAACTTTCTGCGGAAGCTCTGCAAAAGCCTCCGCTATTGAACTGGCTACATCACGAGGAAGCTGCTCAACAAACGTTCCCAGAGACATGACGATGACCCCGTGTTCACCAGAGCCCTGAACAAAGTCCTCAAGATGTTGTGGAAGAGCTTTGGATGGCTTGCAGTGGAAACCACCCATATAGACAACATTGGGCATAGTAGGGCGTGGAAATTCAAAGATAAAGTCCACTCTGAACAGCCACAGGTCTGCTCTCTGAAATAATTCTAAGTAATTTACACCTGGGCCGAATAGCTGGTTACACAGTTCATTGTATGTTGGAGCTGTAAAGTACTTAATCTGTAATTCAGTTACGATGTACATGACAACATTTAGCACTCTCTCAAAGAAGCTCATGCGGTCTGACAGCTCTAACATTGGCAGCGGGACATAAGACAGCGGTGAGGGAGCGATGGCAGAATGGCCCTCATAATGTAGGGCCCATCGAACATTAAAGATAATGGGCAGTTTGAGATAATACCCTACGATGACACCACTCATTAAAGCAGGGTCAGAAATAAACACGTCATACTTGGCGTCTCTCAAGGACTGGATAAGTTCCTGATCTTCAATGATGCTGTTCACCATTCTTCTCTCTTTGTCCATAAATTCAAGTGATCTGTCCCACATCTCCTTCTCGAGTTTGAGACGCGACCACATGGAACCATCCCTGATAATTTCCAAGAAACTCTCTACAATATTCTGCATGGATTCTTTATCAAAAACTGCTGAGCTTCCTAAAGTGATGGCCGTATACAGCGGGGACGTTTCCTCAATGTACCAGCTGTCTGAAGCTCGGAGGACTGTAATACCGTGACCTTTGGCATGAAGAGCCTCAATCAAGATTTTCATGTTGATCCAATGGCTGCCGTCCACAGGGAAGACCAGAATGTTCCCAGTATAGACTGGAGCTACCAGCAGGGTGAGAAACACCAGGACAGAGAGTTGCACCTTTCGTCCATTCATTGCAGCACCTACAGTCATGAACAGAGAGCTTGAGATCAGTACAGTGGGAAATACGAGCCTGTTTATACTTCTGAGAAAACTATAGTAACAAACTAGATTTCATCCACAATTCATCATTGAGAGATCATTTTTTAGATTCTTAACTTTTTTGAAATAATGTAAACAGTGTCTTGCATGAGGAGGGTATTAGACAAATATACAACCGGGAGGCCGAGGGTGACACTGGAGGAACCGGGGGGGGGTCCAGCGCTCAGATGGCAGAACCTGTTCACATCACGACACAGCCTGGACACGTCAAGTGGCAACGAGAAAACTATTACTGGAAAAGAAACTCATAAAATGACATTACGCCCAGAGAGTCCAGAGTCTCAGGAAGCATGTGGGAGAAAGTTCTCTCAGCTAATTAAACGCAGGTTGACCTTAAAGGAAATTTAACGAGACTTTCATGTGATGGGAGTGCCTTTTATCAGCGCATACTGGAAAACTGGGCAGGGTTGGGGTTAGATGGTCCAGTCCAGACCTCCATTTGTGGTTAAACTTTCTCAAAATTACTGTTCAACAACAACAACAACAACAACAACAACAACAACGCTGTTTATCCCGTCTGACAGCTCCGGTGCTTTCTGTCCCAGAATAACAGGCAAAAATAATGCAGAGCTGAGACGCATTAAAGGTTCCATATTTTACTATTTCTTTTTACTAAGTTATCTCAGGTCTCAGAGCTGAGTGTGTGTGTGTGTGTGTGTGTGTGTGTGTGTATGTATGTGTGTGCTGTAGCTGAAATACCATTTCCTCATTAGGTGGAAAAATCTAAGTGTCTTATTTAAACCCTGGGCAATACACACACTGAAAAAGCAAGGAGTGTTTGTTCTTTGATGTTTTTTGTTTGTACACGCCCACTGGAGACCCGTCCGAACATCTAAACATGGCTAAAGTCAATTTTGCGTAATAGGTGCCCTTTAAGGTGAGACCCTACAGGTGGACAGGATATGCTGTAAAATAGACGTGATATTTAATATTAGCTGATGTGTTTTAATGTATGTGTATATTTTAACTTAAAAAATACAAGACTTTATGCAAATGACCTGTCATCTAATTAAATATGCACAAATCTGATGTCTTACTACAACACACGCATGTAGCCTTCGGGTAATGTTAGAAGTCCAAAGTTTATTTCACTGTGAAAAGACTCTTAAAAACATTTGCGATACAGTATGATGGACAATAATTTATTCATTATTTAATCACAGAAATGCTACATTCTTTATTAATTTATTCAAGAGTAATCAACGTTTGGGGAAATTTCTCTCTAATAAGCTTCCAAACAAATATCAAACTGAACATGTGGAATTTCAACAATGAATAAAATCTAGAATCAGAGTTTTAGCCAAATATATTGTATATAATTTTACATAAGGTTAATATTTAAATCCTTTTATTTAGACACTTAAAATATGAACAGATTCACTAAAATTATACATCATTTTAGATGAATGTTTAAACGTATCTAAATTTACAGTAAATACCATTAAGTAAGAGAATATAACCACATTGCAGACTGAACATGATTATTAATCTAATTAAGGACAAATGAAAGTAAAAGTTTGGTGAAAGAAAGCTAATAAGGATCACTGGACATTAAAGAACCAGAGGGAATAATATATTTGTCTTAAAATATATAAAAAAGGCTAATTCAGAAATTATTAATGTAATTACAACACATTCCCACAATTCAATCAACTTCAAATGTAAATACATGATTAAATATTCAAATGAAATTAAAAAGCAATTAGACACACCACAGACATCATCCTATAAGCCTAAACTCCTACATTAATGTGAAATCATTCAAATGTGTGTAAAAGAGCAAAGAGCGTCGACTTTAGGAAGCCAGATTAACTGATTACTCTACTGGATTAGACGCCTGTGGGTTGGACGCCAGGTTTGGACTTGTGCTTAACTAAGACCTGCTTCTGCTTTGGTCAAACTCGACTCTGTGCATGAAAATCCCACGCAGACTGTGTTTAAATCCGATGGGTTTGACACTGTATTATACTGTACAACACCATAAACATACACCATAAGGGTAAAACTATGTGCACCCCGAAGTCTAAAGCAGACAGTTGTTCAGAGCGTCTCTGTGTGCTGTGGCGTTACGGTTCCCCTTCACTGGAACTCAGAGGAACTAACCGAACCCTTATCCAGCATGACGACGCCACTGTGAGATACTGTATATAAACCCAGGAGCTCCTGTAGAGTGTGTGAATGAACACAAATCCACACACACACACACACACACACACACACACACACACACACACACACACACACACACTCCAAATTCTAGTGTACAGCCTTCCCAGAAGAGTGGAGTGCATTCTAGTGTCACGGTCATGGGTGCAGATACTTTTATCTATATACAGTAGTTTATAATAAATATTCTATTCTATTCTATTCTATTCTAAACATAGCCTGTTATCTTAACCATCATGTGGGTTCCCTGAAATTTTAACCATTTTGTATTTAGATCTAATCTTATTTAGTCGTTTGTTTCTTGGCACACAGTCTACAGCAGACGTGTCTGATGATCACAAATGTAGTGAAGCCAACGAATAACAGAAGAAACAGCAGAAACAGTACAACGTCTACAGAGTGGTAGGAATACCAGGGCATTTTATACGCTTCCGTTCGTAGATGAGCTGCTCCTCCATGTCTCATGATGTACTCGATCCAGAAGACGGCGTTGTCTAATGGTTTAATCGGCACGTCTCTGTGGAGTCTGGAGAGTCTTTGCATGTTTTCCCGGTATGAAGGGTTATGGAGCACTTCTTTCACCGTTAGAAGGAAGGATTCTTTGTCCACCGTGGCAAAATCGACATTTTTTGCGACTCCCTTCACTCTCATTTTTGCCAGATTGTCAGGCTGGTCCCAGACGAGTCCAAACCCAACGATAGGAACTCCATGATAGATAGCTTCCTGAATGCCATTGGTTCCTCCATGAGCTACAAACACCCTGGTCTTAGGGTGGCCAAGGAGATCATTTTGGGGTATCCAGTCCATTATTAAGGTATTGTTCCCCACTGTTGAAGGTCTTTCTCCTTTATATCTCCAGATAACTTTCTGCGGAAGCTCTGCAAAAGCCTCCGCTATTGAACTGGCTACATCACGAGGAAGCTGCTCAACAAACGTTCCCAGAGACATGACGATGACCCCGTGTTCACCAGAGCCCTGAACAAAGTCCTCAAGATGTTGTGGAAGAGCTTTGGATGGCTTGCAGTGGAAACCACCCATATAGACAACATTGGGCATAGTAGGGCGTGGAAATTCAAAGATAAAGTCGACTCTGAACAGCCACAGGTCTGCTCTCTGAAATAATTCTAAGTAATTTACACCTGGGCCGAATAGCTGGTTACACAGTTCATTGTATGTTGAATCCATAAAGTACTTAATCTGTAACGATGTTACGATGTACATGACAATGTTTTTCACTCTCTCAAAGAAGCTCATGCGGTCTGACAGCTCTAACATTGGCAGCGGGACATAAGACAGCGGTGAGGGAGCGATGGCAAAATGCCCCTCCCCCTGTATGGTCCATCGAACATTAAAGACAAGTGGAAGATTGAGATAATGACTTAAAATGACGCCGCTAACTAAAACAGGGTCAGTAATAAACACGTCGTATTTAGCATCTCTCAAGGACTGTATTAGTTCGTGGCTTCCAATTATGCTGATTATTAATTTTCTCTCATTCTCAGTCATTTCAACTGATTTGTCCCACACCTCCTTCTCCAGTTTCAGACGCGCCCACCATGAACCCTCCCTGGTAATTTCCAAGAGACTATTTATAAAACTCTTAATGAAGTCTTTATCAAAGTTCCCTGTGGTTTGTAAAGTGATGGCCGTATACAGCGGGGACGTTTCCTCAATGTACCAGCTGTCTGAAGCTCGGAGGACTGTAATACTGTGACCTTTGGCATGAAGAGCCTCAATCAAGATTTTCATGTTGATCCAATGGCTGCCATCCACAGGGAAGACCAGAATGTTCCCAGTATAGACTGGAGCTACCAGCAGGGTGAGAAACACCAGGACAGAGAGTTGTATGTTTTCTCCATTCATTGCAGCACCTACAGTCATGAACAGAGAGCTTGAGATCAGTACATTGGGAAACACAAGAGTTAGGGTTAAGGTTAGGGTAAGTTTACGCGTTAGGATTAGTGTTACAATTAGTTGTTACAATTAGTAGGGCAGTGGTGGCTCAGTGTGATCGGAAGATCGGCGGTTCGAGCCCCAGCTCTGCCAGGTTGTTGCTGTTGGGCCCTTGAGCAAGGCCCTTAACCCTGTCTGCTCCAGGAGCGCCGTAAAAATGGCTGACCCTGCGCTCTGACCCTGGCCTACTAACAAGAAGCTGGGATATGGGAAGAATAAAGACTTTCACTGTGCAGTAATGTATGTGTGACCAATAAAGGCTGACTGACTTAGTTAGGGTGGGGTTTAGGGTTAGTGTCAGGGATGGTTAGTAGATAATGAGCCGAGGTTAGGGTTAATTCTGAAGGGTTAATTCTAATTTTATTTGCATTTTATCTCAAACACAGTTGATCAAGATTTTATTTTTGAAAAAACAAACATGAAATTTTGCAAACTTGTACAAAAAAGTTTCTCTGGTCTGAAGAGAAACAAAATTTGTTGCCTTTGCACAAAACACTAGATTTAGTGCGAATCCAACACTGCTCATAACCCTGGGAGGAACACATTCTGTAGGGACTGGACATCTGCTCAGGCATCACTGGTGGAGGGTGGATAATCTCCTGAAGGCAGTCGTACCTCGTCATTCTCAGGTGGTAATAATTGGTGCATGTGAATTGGTGCCCCCTTTTTTGGGGTGATGTTGAGAGACATAAGCATTTCCTTGATGCCTCTTCGTGTTTGGGAGTAGAATGTTCTTGATTCTTAGTCCCATTCTATGAAGATGTCCACAAGCAAAATATTCTTTCTACACAAAGGTGCAAAACAGTGCTTTCATTTTAAAGAGCCTCCCTCAGAAGCCTTACTCAGGGAGATGATTCCAGTGGTGGATTCAGCTCAGCAGAAAATCTTCTGTTGTCACGAATGTCCAGGAAACTTCACACAATCCATGTTGCTGGTTTAAGGTTAACAGTTTTCCCATTTTGATCACAGGGTTAATCTGAGGTCTGGTAAAGCAACGGGTTGAGTGGGCAGTATTTAGGCCAGTTGTTCTAGACCCCTCCCATGTGGGGCGGAGCAGTACAGGGCTGTCTCTAAATGAGGCTGCTGAGTCACACAACAGTCTGCCAAAAGCAGCTGCCAATCAATCCCAGCTTCTATTGACTCTATACCCGGTGCATTTGCCATGTAGATGTCTGGTGTAACCTTCATGTCTTGGAACTGGCATTAAGGAAGCCCTGCATCCATGGTGGCTGGGTGGGGCACATTGGCAGGTGCGTAAACCTGGGCATTCCGCATGACAGATGAGAAACCTACCACCAACCCCCTGAAGTAAGGACCTGTGCTATGAGAATGTTAAAGTGCCCAAGGGGAACATGTTTCATAGTACCACCTCTGATACTGAAGACCTTCCCAGGCTGCAGACCTGATGGTTGATGCTTCCTCAGTCTCTTTGTTTTTAGAGTGTTCCCTTCTAGCTCTTTGTCTTCTTGTTCTAACCTACAAAGCAACGAGTCAGTGGTTGGGTGATGAGGCACATCGCCTTTGGGGACTCTAATGTCAAGGGAAGACGTACACGTGGTTGCTTCATAGTTCCCCACATGGTCTTGCTACTACATGCATTACATCACTCTGTGACTACACACATGATCATTTGGAAACAAAACACACACTACACCATCTTTTACCTTGGGGGATCTCCATTGGGCTTAATCCTTTACTTCCACCTTTATAATGTGCCTCACTGGGAGCCATAGTGTGTTTGTTTTTTTGTGCAGTTCCTAACATTCACTGAGGTATAACATTCCTAATCATTTCTTATGAAGCGACATTACCATGCTTATATTTGGCTCCTGCACTCCCACACAAGTAATTAGATAATCAACTGGAATCAGGGTTCTACTTCCCATAGCAGCAGACGAATTGAATGTTTTGACTCAGTGCATTTGCAGTTAGTCTCAAAGATCATAACATTGCTTAGTTTTATCAACCAAAACAATCAGATATGCTTAAAATATCAGTTCCTCACTGAACCGTTCACAAAGCCCTGCGCAAAATTGTGCACACTACAATTAAGTGTTGTGCCACAGTTAGACCGGAGTAAAGTGAGACCAAGACTAAGCCCAGATACTGATCACTGTTAGAATCCAACTAAAATCTGATACAACCATATATGACGTATACACTGTACACTTCCATCTATAATACAAATTCATAACATTTTATATATTCATGCTTAAATAGGACATGTGAAATGATGTTATTGTGAAATGAGTGGAGTTTAAAGCCCTTGTCAAAGTTCACTCACTCACTCACTCACTCTCACTCACTGCTACACCGCTTTCTCACTTTATCCTGCGTTCAGGGTCGTGGGGAGGTAGAGCCGATCACGGGAGACTAGGGTACACCTTGCCTCATCTGCGTGTCTCTGGACTATGGGAGGAAACCGGAGTGCGCAGAGGAAACCCACCAAGCATGGGGAGAACATGCAAACCCCATGCACACAGACCCCAAGGAGGAAACCTGTAGGTGTGAGGCAACAGTACTCACCGCTACACTACCACGCCGCCTCCTTGTCAAACCTTTTACATACAGTAATAATCCAGTAATCAGAAACTGAGCAGACAAAAACGGTGCAATGTTTATGTTTTTGCATTTTGAAGTTGTAGATCCAATTTCATAATTTAAATTCGAATTGGCATCTATGCCTTAATTAATGAACATTTGAGTCAGATGTATGAACCACAGCCTTGCCTTAAGATTTGAGATTTTAAGATTCTTAAGATGCCCTAAAATTTCATTATGATAAATACGGTGTACAAATAAAAAAAATTTTCTCATACCACAGGTAGAAAGCTGGGGTCAGAGCACAGGGTCAGCCATGATACAGCGCCCCCTAGAGCAGACAGGCTTAATGACCTTGTTCAAGTGACAGCCTGGGTCTTGAACCACTAATTTTCTGATCATTAACCCAGAGCCTTAACCCTCTAATCTATCACTGCTCATTCTACTGCCCCTATATTGATCAGTAGCCTTACCCCACTGACTCCCCCCCCACCCCCCACCCCACCCCACCCTCACTTATCCCTTACTGAAACACGACTTCTGCTTAAAAAGGGGTGGAACCTCATAACCACCTGCAAATCACAGAAAGAGATTCTCTTTGAGGAAAGATGACTGACATGTCCAACTCCAACATCATGGTGCCATCATGGAATCGCTCGCTGTTGCAGTAGTGGTATCATTTAAAAATATTCTAAATAAATGTAAGAATAAATGGCTTTTTTGTATTGCATTGCAAAATTGTATGTTACTAGCTAGCAACCTGTCACTTCCTGGGTTAGCTAGAAGTTTAGCCGCTTTTTGGTGTGAATTATTTATGATGCTCGTAAACAAGATGATAAAAAAGTGACCAAGTCAAGGTGACAAAAAAGGGGGGGGGGGGGGGGGGGTTGATTATTAGTCTTAGATGATGTGGCACATCTGTTGCACATGTGAACGAGCTGTTGCTATAGAAACAGTGACGTGTTAAAAGCAGCACATTCATACAGTATAAAGATTGTTCAGAATAAACGTGTTATAGGTCGTGTGTTATATTCACTGTAACAGATTTAAATGGTATCAATTTAATGGTAAAAGTTCTAATGAAGTTCGTTTCTGTTATGAAATATGGAAACCCTTAAGGGGTAAATACTTATGCAAGGCACTGTGTATATAATATACTGTGAAAATATGAACTTTAAACACATAAGGTAAAGACATATTGGCTGAAGCTGCACTATAGCTGGGGTTAGTAAACAGCATGAAGTTAACCTCGCGCGTCTCCATCAGCTCATTTATACAAACGTAATTCAAGTCTGGAGACAAAATCCCAACAACTAATGATTTCTTTAAGTGTTTTTCTATTTATTAAAAACTTAATAGCAAAAAACTTATATCTTTGATCTGAAAAACTGATAGCAAAAATTGCATAAACACGCCTTTATAACAGATACAGTTATTAACAGAAGAGCGAAGAAATCAGTTAATTTACATCATTTAAAAACATCTAATAAAACTCCAGACGTACCGCAGACGTGATCTGACGAGCCAAACGAGTTCATTCAAGTGTGTGTGTGTGTGTGTGTGAGAGCAAAGAGCGTTTACTTCCAGAGCCCTGATTAATGAGTTACTCTGACTCCAGCCAGCTCTGAGATAACGTGATGAAAGAGGAGCGGTCCAAAGCCTCGCCCTACACGTTCCTTTATAAGCTCTTTTACACATAACCTCTCCCTCGATTTTTCCTCGTTGATAAGCAGCCGAGTGGGTGGGCGACCATTACCCTGACACGCCCACTACTATCAGGCTATTATTCAGCACCCACGTGTCAGTCCATCGTTGTGACCTCCAGCTCGGGTTTTAGAAGCTTTTTCCCAGAAATTCTGATTATAGCGTCTTCTACACACTCTGATATCGCTGTTGTGAGACTTCTTCATTTTTTAATGTGGATTTCAGCTGTGTGTGTGTGTGTGTGTGTGTGTGTGTGTGTGCAACCGCTCTCCACGCCTCTCCCTGGCACGCTGAGCACAGAGCGAGATCGTGCTCACCGAGGACCGAGATGTATTCAGGTACACGCGAGGCTTCGTATTCCTCTCCTTCAGTCTGAATAAGCTGCCCTGGGAGATTAGACCGTTCAGACCTGTTGTCTTGGTAACGACCGCGGCCGCGGCTCCAGAGAGCAGACTAATCCAGCATCGCCGCTAATAATCCCATAATCCGATCCGGTTTCCTCAAACACAACCTGAGTGAAATCTAATCACGCACAGGAACGTCACGCGGGTTTCTCACGCTCAGAATGTACTCGTGTGACACTTATTATTTTCACCTGATTTTCCCACCAGGATTAAACACAAATCATTTGTTTTGCTCCTCTCACATGCACCCACAGACGCCGAGGTGGGACTCAAACCCAGACCCTGGTGGTGTGCGGCGACAGTGCTAACCCCTACACCACTTTATTAAAAAATTTTTTATAAAAAAGGATTCATTTATTAAAAAATAAATCCACTTCCACGTACGATCCGTTACTAAACGTGACTGTTCACGTGAGTCTGTATTCCTCCACATGACTCATTCATCTCCACATATGACTCTTTTTTAAACATGACTCATTCATCTCCACATATGATTCTTTTTTAAACATGACTCATTCATCTCCACATATGAGTCTTTTTTAAACATGACTCATTCATCTCCACATATCTCTTTTTTAAACATGACTCATTAATCTCCACATATGATTCTTTTTTAAACATGACTCATTCATCTCCACATATGATTCTTTTTTAAACATGACTCATTCATCTCCACATAAGATTCTTTTTTAAACATGACTCATTCATCTCCACATATGACTCTTTTTTAAACATGTTTCATTCACCTCCACATATGAGTCTTTTTTAAACATGACTCATTCATCACCACATATGAGTCTTTTTTAAACATGACTCATTCGTCTCCAAATATGACTCATTCATCTCCACATATGACTCTTTTTTAAACATGACTCATTCATCTCCACATATGACTTCTATATAAATAAATAATTCTTCTTTTAACATGATTCATTTTTTTTCATGACTTCATCATTTGCAAATGTGCTTATTAAATTCTGTAGAACATTTGAATGGCATTATATTATACACGACCGTTTAATCTGCAAAACAATAAAAGATTATATGTAAATGCAGGTTTAGTAATTTTCCTGGTGTGCTGTTCACCTGTGAATGAAGTTTGTGTGTGTAATATGATCGTGTATTATTCTGATAATCGCGTGTGAAATGTGTGCGATTGTTCCGTTAGGCATCAGCTGCCGCCGTCACGCGACTCCTACATCATCTCATTTCCTCTCTCACGCTGAGCTTCAATTCAGTCTTTAATTTGGATCTTTCTACACACACACACACACACACACACACACACACACACACACACACACACACACACACACACTCCTATTCTCTCGGTCTAAGACTGCAATAGCGGTAGAAATGTATTAATATAGATTATTTAACTCATGATTCATTCATGCTCTTTATTCAGATCTGATTTATTATTAACGTCCTTAACGCCGCGGTGAGACGTCCACTGTCCCCTGACCCTCTGTCTTCCTCCCTCATTTTCTCCCTCTGACATTCTCTATAATTAACGCAAAGGAAATTTAATGATTTTATGTCAATTAAGTGAAGCGCAGAGAATTTCGTGAAAGAAATGACGAAGCTTATTGTCTTCCTCTGGCGTATTAATCCTACAGGAAGCGCGAGTGTATCAGTCAGATCTGTGAAATCAGACCCACAGCTGTTGTCGGAGTGTGAGGATTCTGATCCGGTCTAATTCTTCTTCTTCTTCTTCTTCGCTCTCTTTTCAAGCCTTTGTTGAAGCTCTTACATTGATATTGTGGTTATTCAGTTCAGTCATTAACAGAGTCGGTGGTTTTGATTGGAGCCGCCGTTCTACAGAACGCTGAATAATGACCCCTGAGACCTTCACCGCTAATGAGCTAATGCTAATTTCTAAATAAACAGGTTGTGAGATCTAGACTTACGGATGGAGATGTGTGGATAACAGGAGGGCTGTTCAGCAGCGGTGCTGTGGTGAGGATTATTCTAGATACTAATACAAATCCTGCACCTTGTGATGGATGCTGGTGGGACTGAAGTCTAACTGCATGTGATTCCTTTTAATCATTGCTTTTTTTATGATTCACTTATTTGCACACATGAGATCTTTACAACCTGATCCTTTTTTCCATCATTTGATGTTTTTAACATTATTTATTCATTTTCATGAGCAATTAAAAAAAAATGTCATTCATTAAAAGAAAGAATAAGGAATTAAAAAAAACATTACAGAATGACTTTTACTTTTTTAAATGAAGTTCTGCTCTCATGAGGAAAAGGCTTTTAAAGCTGAGGATTACTGTTTACTTCCAGGGTCTTGGAACATACGTTTGATTATGAAATGTTAAAAATGCAAGTTGGCGTCTCACAGATAAATTCAGTCAGCAATAATGAATAGAAATGCTATTTAAACCGTAATCCATTAGCACTGACTATGGTTCTGCTGCGTTCTAGCGCGTCATCGTTTCCATGGTAACGGCTCAGGGATGCGATGAAGGTTCCTGGACGTAAGGTTTCTCCTTCAGGACGGAGGAGTTTCACTTCTGGAGAGGCGTCGAGCGTTACCGCTGCTGTAGCGTGAGTGACTGCGGGAGGTCAGGAGGTCAAACCCAGGTTCCACCGCTGGGGCTTTAAAACCCGCAGGATTTACAGCCTGAGTTTGTGCAGGTGACAGATCGGTGGCGTTCGCGTCTTCAGCACAATCGACTGTAGGTGACAAGATGAACTGAACTTGATTTCATTTTATAACCACACGACAGGCAAAGACAGACACAGAGACACATGATCTCATGTCCTATTTGGTTGTTTTCTGTCATTTTTATGGCCAGAATTAATAATAACAACAACAACAACAACAACAACAATAATAATAATAATAATAATAATAATAATAACAATAACAATAATAATAATAATAAATAATCATAGGTATTCTGTGAGCTGATGATTTTTGTGACTTTGTTCCCAAACTCCTGTAGCGGTTAAATATACGTGTTTTATAAGTAACGATCACTTTATGTCACCTGATGTCTGAAAACCACAACACACAGTTTGACCAGCAGGACGTCCGTGTGAGCAGCGGCTTTTATATCACATTAATAAACAAATGAAAACTTACGACGTTGTTCTTTTACAAAACGTTTATCCAGACTGGACTTACTTAAAAGTGACTCTAAGGAAACACACACACACACACACACACACTGTTTTAATCACAGCACTGGTCATGTGACTGAGCGATTAATGCACCAGAGTGATGAGTGTGCAGGTGAGGAGTGTGTGTGTGTGTGTGTGTGTGTGTGTGTGTGTGTGTGTGTGTGTGTGTGTGTGTGTGTGTGAGTGTGTGTGTGTGTGTGTGTGTGTGTGTGTGTGTGTGTGTGTGTGTGTGTGTGTGTGTGTGTGTGTGGTCAGTGAGGGCTGAGGGTCGATATGAGGCGTTTTGTTCTCATGCAGTTAAGCGAGACTCAGAGTGTGTGTGTGTGTGTGTGTGTGTGTGTGTTTTGTGTGTGTGTGTGTTTCATAAAACACTCTCATGTAACCTGCACGTTTCTCTAATCAATAAATCTGAAATTAATATCCACAATGCATTAACAGTGAAATGTCTGTTTATCTGCTTCAGTCTGTGTTCAGTGTGTGTGTGTGTGTGTGTGTGTGTGTGTGTGTGTGTGTGTGAGTTTTTCACCGATTCTGAGGCAATGTTCTATTTTTCTGGGTCACAGACATTATGGCCAAGAGGAGAATACATCCAAATACATTATGTATGTGTGTGTGTGTGTGTGTGTGTGTGTGTGTGTGTGTGTGTGTGTGTGTGTGTGTGTGTGAGAGAGAGAGAGAGAGTGAGAAAGAGTGGAAACACACACACACACACACATACACACATATTGTGTGTAATGTCTGTAATTACACACACAATAGCTGTCCTGACGCTTGCTGTCCTGAGAATGAGGTTTTTTTATCGTTCTTGTTGTTGTTGTTAACTCGTCTCTCTTTCTCGTCTCACACACACACACACACACACACACACACACACACACACACACGCACGTTGAATATTTGCATGAGCTACAGCGAAATAGTTTTTTTCAGTTGCTTTTGGTCAGAAATCGTAAAAAATCTCAAATTTCCTCGAACTGAGTCTTAAACCAAATCTCACATTAAACACATTCCATTATTTACAGCTTTACTTTTATTCTATTGGCAGGTGACCGTCAAATACGTCCAGGTTTATTATTATTATGATTATTATGATGATGATGATGGTTATTATTGTAAGTGTGAATAGAATGTTTTGATTTACAGTGAATTATATCACAGACGTGAAACTTAATTCAATGAAACTAGAAACATTTAAAAATGCAACGTGTTGTTTATGAATGATGGAGACGTGGTGATTATTGGTGAAGTGCTGAAGAGGAAGAAAACACACCCTGTGTTGTTCCCTCCACTGTGACACTCAGGCTTTACTCCTCAGACTGGAGGGACACTGCAGTATAAAGTGCTTTTATATTAATGTTTGAGTGAAACGTTCAGGAATAAACATCTCTAATGACGCGCCGCATTTAGGTTTAATATCAAACCTGTAGAAGTTGTAATAAAGTGTTTTATTTTAAACAGATCGTCAGACGTTTGGCTGGGGGGGGGGGTGATGTGTTCCTCGGGGGGTCTCAGGTGGAGTTCAGCGTGACATGAAGATTACAGAATAAAGAAGGAACAGCGTCTCTGTGCAGCCTCGTCAGATCCTCCTCTTGTCTCGTTCTCTTTCTGAACAGAATATTATTTCTACAGAACAGTCCGTCATCACAGCGCTGTGTACACACACACACACACACACACACACACCAGCATGCACACACTCGCCTCACAGACCATTCACCTCCCGATGTTCTCCCATGTGCTGGTCTTCTCTCACTGTGTCCCTCGCGGCCTGGATCTCCCACCGTCTCCTGTTTACAGACGTGTCTCAGCAACGCTAACAAATATAGTCAATATATTAGCAGCGGAACCTCGGCATGCCGATGCCCCGCCTCAGGAATTTTAACCTTAAGAACTGAAATTTTGCAAGAAATTTTCCTCTACATACGAAACATTTTCAGCATATGAGCGACTGAACCGAGTCGCGCGATGTCCGGGACGCAGTCGGCATCAGTTTTTTTTTTTTTTTGCATTTTGTGTAAGATTTAGTGAAGACGCGACACCGCAGGTCATGAGAATGTTATGAAGGACGGTAACAAGATGAAAAGGGAGTCGCGTTCAGTTTGGGTTTTAAAGCCGCCGGTGCCGCGAGGAATCATACATTAATGTTAAGTGAAGTTTAATGTCTATTCATTTCATAGTTGACTGCATTTACACGTCTTTTATAAATGTTTTGATGCAGAGATATGATTATAATGTTAGAAATTGGTAATATTGGTCATATTCTTGGGAGGCTGGAACGGATTATCTACATTTACATTATTTCCTATGGGACAATTCGTTTCACACTACAACATCTCACATTAAGAACTCGCCTCCTGAGCAGATTAAACTCGTACGCTGAGGTACGGCTGTATTACAGTATACAAATATAGTACAGTTGTTTATAGTACAAATATAGTACAGTGGTTTTATCAGAATATAATCTCTAAGACTTTAACACTGGTAGCATCTTCTGACATGTCGAGTGTTAATGGAGATACCCCGCCTCGTGTCCTTGGTCTCCTAGGATAGGCTCCGCCCCCTCGACCCTGAATACAGGATATGATGAGATGTGAGTGTTAATTGAGCTCAAACCCAGTCCAGTGGAGATCAGATCTTTATACCGAGCTCGCTCACTCCAGTCTCTCCTGAAGCCTCAGCTGATAGATTCAGTCTTGAGCACTTTGAAGCTGGAGCTCCACGCGTCCGGTGCATTAATCGTTCCATGAAGGTCGTTAGTATTTAGATGTTTAGTTTTGGAACTGAAACCGTATGACTGTGACGTGAGGAAGATTAACACGAGTTAAACGGGTGATGTTTGTACCTGCTGTTACTGATGATGACCAATAAAGCTTGAACAGCTGGACGTGACGGAGACGTGGTGGCGCTTTGCCCTTTTCCGCTCCCCGGCTGAACACAGTTAGATTGAGATCCGTGCCCTTTCCCTGTCCCTCAGTCTCGCACTAATGCACGTCTCTGGCATACGGCCCTCCTCCCTCTCCTCCTCTCTCTGCTTCTGCTGCTTGGATTTTCAGGTGGACTGGCACATTCAATTTGCAGTGTTTTAATGGAGAGAGAGAGAGAGAGAGAGAGAGAGAGAGAGAGAGAGAGCGCGAGGACACACAGAGCTTCTTTCCTTCCTCAAGGTCTCTTATTCTTGGTTTCGAAGAAGAATAAATAAATCCCATCATGCCCTTAAGCCATTCAGACCTGGGTGATTTTATTTCTCCCGCGGCCGAGACCAGCATTAATGTGATGTTAATTTAATACGGCGATTAACGCGCAGGCTTGTCCTGTGTAAAGAGCCGCACAGTTTCACGCGCTGCTTATTTTTAATAAACTCTGCATCGTCGGAGGCGTGGCGTTTCACCCCGGCGCGCCTGCAGCGCTTAAATGAAAGTCAAACTATGTTTCTGTTCTAATTCGAAACACTTCGAGTGTCTGACGTGGGGTTTCTGGGACACGGAGTAAAACACACTGATGCTAAATGTTTTTCTGAGTCAGCCAGACCGTCTGCGTGAGATTCCGTCTGAATGTAGGTCAGTTATTGAGACGTTACGGCTCTTATTGCGGCGCGCGAGCGGGAGCTGGTCTCCATCCAGCTTCTCCCTCAGTGTAATAATGAATATTCATCCTGAGAACATCTACCAGCTTCACTCATGCACATCCAGCTACAACTCACTCTCTCACTCACTCTCTCACTCACTCACTCCCTCTCTCACTCCCTCTCTCACTCACTCACTCCCTCTCTCACTCACTCACTCTCTCTCTCACTCTCTCACTCCCTCTCTCACTCCCTCTCTCACTCTCTCACTCCCTCTCTCACTCACTCACTCCCTCTCTCACTCCCTCTCTCACTCACTCACTCCCTCTCTCACTCACTCACTCTCTCTCTCACTCTCTCACTCCCTCTCTCTCTCACTCACTCACTCCCTCTCTTCCTCTCTCACTCTCTCCCTCTCTCACTCCACATGCTCCACACGTGTGTGTGTGTCTTACTGTGTTTACTTACTTACTTTCTCTATTTATATTTCTATACAAATTCAAACAGCACTCCACTTTTGGCCTAATTTAGACACGACTCCTCCCCACCAGCAGAGGTCACTGTGTTGTAAATGTGAGCCCAGTTCCTACTAGTGATGGGAAGTTTGAATCATTTTAGTGACTCTAGTTCTTTGAGTTCTTTGAATCTCTTTCATCAAAATGAATGAATCTTTTTTTGAGTCATTTAGTTCATTTCGTTCTTTTGATCAGAAATAAAATATAATGTTACATTTTCAATAAACAGGCCCCCAACACGTCTACATACACACATTACTGGCTATATTTCCAGTAATGAAAATATTACAAAGCAGCCAAGGACATATTATAAACAGAATGAGCAGCTCACCATCATACTGTATCTTCTAGTCCGCGTCGTTTGTTCTTTTGTCACGTGACTCTCACAGACGCTCTGCAGTGCTTTACACAGGAAACAGAATTGAACGGTTCTTCTCGTGAGTCTTCTGGTCCGAGTCGTTCATTCTTTTGAATCTATTGCACTTCATAGCGTCTATAGGAGTCACATGACAAAACAACGAACGACTCGGACCAGTGACTCGAGCGGTAACGACTCATTTCTGTTTCCTGTACAGAACCTACGGAGGGTTTGCGATGTGTTGCACATGTGCGTCCAGTAGAACATGAACGAATCACTCTCGGAGATACTCGTTCCTCTGAGTCACATTAAAGATTCATTTAAAAAGAACCACAAAAATTCATGAACGACTCCTCCCCGGTTCCTGTGATTTAAGCCTTCAGGACATAATAATGAGACGATAGTGTTTTAATCTATAAGACTGAATAAAGTGGTTTTAATGGAACGCTTCAGTGAGCAGGAACGTCTCCGTTAGAGGACAGATTCTCAATTGTCACCTGGTTTGTCTCACTCTTTATCCCTTAAAATAAAGACAAAAGGAGATGAAGATGAAGCAGATGAAGAACTGAGACGCACTCTGTATCACTGAGACCTTCTGCTTTTTACCTTTTCAATCTGCCGCCAAGACTCTTGATTACTGTGCATTACTGGAAACTCCTGTAAATAAAAACCTTACATACACACACACACACACACACACACACACACACACACATATGCAGACCTCAGTCCTCGTTCTGAGTCTCTCCTGCTCCACCCCGTGTTTATTCTGATGGAGATGTCTCACGACCTCCTCAGGTCTGGACTCCACTCTTGCGTATCTTCTGTTACTTGATAACCGTGAAGGACGTCGTTGGAAGAAAATGTCACGTCCTCATGTGAGAGCATTTGTGTGTGGAGAGGTTAAAGTCAGAGAACCTGCGACATCTCGAGGATCAGGTCAGATAAAGCAGCGATGAAGCTCTTCACTCTTGGAAAGTGTTTTCCACATTTATAGACTGAGGATGTTCCAGGTGGAGCTGAGAGTCGACGTACCACTGGTGCACATCAGGAGGAGTCACTCGAGGTGATGAGTGATGAGTGATGATCTGGAGATACACCAGCTGACCAGGATGGTCTGATATCTTACTGCGGGTGGGTCTGCTGTTAAATGTTGAACACCGGGACAGAGACGATGTCTGTGCCGAGGCTCTCCATGTGGTTTCTTCATCAGTAGGATCTGATCTGATCGTGATATAAACACACCTGTTCATTCCCAGAAGAGCTTAGAGTTTGGTAGAGCATCGTAAAGACCAAACATGTGGATGAAGGTTCTCTGGTCTGATGAGACTGAAACTGAGACTCGAGTACCGAACTCTTCAGTCTGATTATAATTATGATTTATACATACAGTATTTCATCACTTTTTTTTTTTGTTGATTGTGTAAAGCTGCTTTGCGACAATGACGATTGTTGAACGCGCTATACGAATGAAGCTGAATAGATTCTGACCCGTTGAAGCACGGTGGCGGTAGCATCACGTTGCACAAACACTTTTAACCAACATGATCTGGGAAACTGTTAAAGTCTACTGAAGATTTATGTTTAAATCGCTGAATTCATTCTAATTCACTTCCTGGTCCTGGACGCTTGAGACCAGAGAACTTCACTACCCATAATCCCCATCATCACGCGCCTCACTAACCGCTCTTACCCGGCTCTCATCGTGCTTCTCTCCTTAGCACAGCGTCGCGCTCGTGTCGCATCTCCCGCGGTATCGCTCACAGCCTGTAGGGGTCTCGCGCGGCGTATCTACGGCTCGCGGCTCTCGTTTTTCACGCTTCGTGGTTGTTTTGTTTTGTGCTTCACATAATTAATTATCCGCCTTCAGTCCCTGACGTACACACTGTGGAAGGTTCAAGTGGGGTGACTGCTTATGCAAGGCACAGTAATATATCACACGCAGACAAAATGATAGACTCCACAAAAAGCGTGAAAATAAAAGCCCGAGACCGCACGCCGGGTGATAATGAGTCAGTAAAGAAGCAGGACATATGCGCGTGATCGTTATCAGGAGGTGCCAGAGCGCAGGGAGAGCAGACGAGGAAATGAAACGGAAAAGTCAATGTGGAGACTCCTGGGGTGGAGAATCTGTCAGGATTAAACCCAGTCAGTCAGCGTCTCCTCACATCTCTCTCTCTCTCTCTCTCTCTGATCAGAATAAGATGCAGCAGGGACGGAGTTCAGACAGTCAGTCCTCTTCAGCGCCGTCTTTAGTTAAAAAATACATATATATGACTCAAATTTGTTGATTGACATCAGAGTGACGCATCATCACGCCACCAAACACCTGCAGCGTGTCCTGACGCGGGTCTTAACTCAGATCCCCTCGTTAACAGATCAGGTAATTAACACCAGACACTTAGGAGCTGTCGGCCAATTTACATTAAAAAATTTGGTAAATGGCCAATATTTACAAATCAGAGCAATCACAAGTCGTTTGGCTGCGACGCCACCAGGAATCATCTTCATCGTCGTCACCATCATCATCACTTCTCCTGGATCCTTATCGAGCTCAGCACACGGGACCGCTGACGATGGAGTTATTTACAGCACAACGCCTCAAAAACACTTCCTCCTTCTAGCTCATAACCTTTTCCAGACCACACCCCCTCTCCCAACACACACACACACACACACACACACACATGGCCAAATCTCATGGACCTGATGGCCTACAAATAAACTGTTTTCTCCAGGAAAAATGATAAAATGATGCAGTTCTCTAGTGTATCTATTATTATTATTATTATTATTATTATTATTATTATTAATACTACTTAGATTTTCTTCTCACAGAAATATAAATAAAAAGGATAATTTTATAACAGGCTGCAGTGAACCAGGCTTCATGCTGATCAGTTCAGTTCGTCATTCCTGCTCATCTGATGACATCATCATCTTCACCATCATCATCATCATCAAATCAGGGAAGAACACTTACACATGATAGAGTTTGAAAATGTTTAAATGATAGAACGAATCAGCGGCTGCTGGAGTGTGGATGTTGGCGTGAGCGGAGACGAGGACGTTTAACTCGAACATAATCAGAGTGAAACTCGTTTCCTCTCCTCATCTGATCTGATCTCTCTCTCTCTCTCTCTCTCTCTTTAGAAATTCAAGAGTTTTTGGTTTTATGTTTTATTTTCTACATTCCAGACCAATACTGGATTTGTTTTAAAACTATGAAATAACACACATGACATTAGGTTATAAAGTAACAACATCAACTCTAACAGGCGGTTGTTATTGTAAGACATGAAGGTCAGAAGGTTCTGGATCAGTTCCTACAAGAACAGTGTTGTGTGTCGAGTGTGTTTGTAAACCCCATCGAGCTCCATGATGAAACTGTCTCTCATGAAGACCTTCCCAGGAAAGCGAGAGCAAAACTTACTGCTGCAGAGGAGAAGTTCATTTAGAGTCACCAGCCTCAGAAATCACCAATTAACCTCAACCAGCACCTCAGATTAGAGCCGTTATGAAGCTTCACAGAGCAGAAGTAGCAGATATACATCTCAATATCAACTGTTCAGAGGAGATTACGTTTTGTTCTACAGTCCATGGAGTTAGAAGGGGTGTACAAACTTTTGAATGGTTGTGTACATACAGTATAAAATACAGTATAAATCTTGCCCATGTGAATTAGTTTTAGATCTCAGGTGCGGTCAGAACCGAGCTCAGTGTTAGTTAAGAGACTCTCACACGCCCACACACACACACACACACACACACACACACACACACGCGCGCGCCTCTCGAGTGAAACTCTGCAGCTGTATGCAGACAGAGAAGGTGTGTACTCACGCCTGAGTCAGGGTGAAACCGAGGGTTTGGAACTCTGGGTCTTGATCTGTTCAGGTGAACAGGAAGTGAGTGGAAGTGATGAATAGCGCTCGCTTAACCACGTGAAACACTCTGTAATAACACACACACACACACACACACACACAGACACACACGCGCAGACCGCGGCGCTGTAGGCTTTATTCGATTCGGCTCCCCGGGTGTTACAGCGATCAATTTGAGGTGTGCTGCTCCAACAATTATGAGATGATGGATCTGTAAGGACGTGTAACAATGAAGAACCAGTATAGAGTACAGGAGGGTTTTTAACTGGTCGATACGTGTATCATTAAATCTGACACAAAGAAGGATCTGCCGTATCGAGATATCATTAACCCTGGAACTTAACGAGTCCGTGTAGTGTGTGATATCATCCAGGCACTGACAGGACCACGTGTCCCTCTGGTCAGTCACCGGTTGCTGCTGGTTCCTGCTGGTTCCAGTTCAGCACCTGATGGGCGGATGTGGGCGGTCCTGTGCCGTTCTGTCTGTTTGCAGCGAGAGCAGTGAGATGTAATTACACTGTCCGGGCTGCTATTGAGGAATGGATTTGTTGCCATCCCATATATTAGTGTAACTATGATGCAGGATGTTTACATCACCATCTGGGATGTGGGGATAATTGATTTAAAATACCCAATTAAAGCAGCACATAATAATAAAGCACCTTCAGGATAGACATGTGCAGAATGCTAATCAGTTCGGAAGCCAAGAGGCCGTCATTAGCATTACTGCTCGGAGGAAGGAAGACAGCTGTCACAGTTAAAGTCTCTGCCTGATAAAACATCATATCGGTGGTCAGGACAGCACAGCTACCTGAAGCTAGGGCGGGGTTTCAGCGTCACTGCCTCGCTGAGGCTAAGGGGTGTGTCTCAAAGTAATTATGTACATTTTACTGGTTAGAGACGGACATGTTCTCATCAGTTTGGATACAAAATGTCTATCTAAACAAAATGTCCCTAATTAAAATGCCTCTGTAATCAAAATGTCTTTCTAAACAAAAAGTCTCTCTTAACAAAATGCTTCTCTAAACAAAATGTCTTTGTAAACAAAATGTCTCTTAACAAACCTGCCTCTCTAAACAAAGTGTGTCTCTATACAACATGTCTCTCTAAACAAAATACTTCTCTAAACTAAATGTCTCTAATTAAAATGCCTTTGTAATCAAAATACTTCTCTAAACAAAATGTCTTTGTACAAAATGTCTCTCTAAACAAAATACTTGTCTAAACAAAATGTCTCTCTGAAGAAAATGTCTTTGTAAACTAAATGTCTCTAATTAAAATGCCTCTGTAATCAAAATGCCTCTCTAAACAAAATGTCTCTCTAAACAAAATGTCTCTAATTAAAATGCCTCTGTAAACAAAATGTCTCTCTAAACAAAATGTCTTTGTAAACTAAATATCTCTAATTAAAATGCCTCTGTAATCAAAATGTCTCTCTAAACAAAATGTCTCTCTAAACAAAATGTCTTTGTAAACTAAATGTTCGTAATTAAAATGCATCTGTAATCAAAATGTCTCTCTAAACAAAATGTCTCTCTAAACAAAATGTCTTTGTAAACTAAATATCTCTAATTAAAATACATCTGTAATCAAAATGTATCTCTAAACAAAATGTCTCTCTAAACAAAATGTCTTTGTAAACTAAATGTCCCTAATTAAAATGCATCTGTAATCAAAATGTCTCTCTAAACAAAATGTCTCTCTAAACAAAATGTCTTTGTAAACTAAATATCTCTAATTAAAATACATCTGTAATCAAAATGTCTCTCTAAACAAAATGTCTCTCTAAACAAAATGTCTCTCTGAACAAAATGTCTTTGTAAACTAAATGTCCCTAATTAAAATGCCTCTGTAAACAAAATGTCTCTCTAAACAAAATGTCTTTGTAAACTAAATATCTCTAATTAAAATGCATCTGTAATCAAAATGTATCTCTAAACAAAATGTCTCTCTAAACAAAATGTCTTTGTAAACTAAATGTCCCTAATTAAAATGCATCTGTAATCAAAATGTCTCTCTAAACAAAATGTCTCTCTAAACAAAATGTCTTTGTAAACTAAATATCTCTAATTAAAATACATCTGTAATCAAAATGTCTCTCTAAACAAAATGTCTCTCTAAACAAAATGTCTCTCTGAACAAAATGTCTTTGTAAACTAAATGTCCCTAATTAAAATGCATCTGTAATCAAAATGTCTCTCTAAACAAAATGTCTCTAATTAAAATGCCTCTGTAATCAAAATGTCTCTCTAAACAAAATGTCTTTGTGAACTAAATATCTCTAATTAAAATGCCTCTCTAAAAAAATGTCTCTTTTAACAAAATGCTTCTCTAAACAAAATTTCTTTGTAAACAAAATGTCTCTTAACAAACCTGCCTCTCTAAACAAAGTGTGTCTCTATACAACATGTCTCTCTAAACAAAATACTTCTCTAAACAAAATGTCTTTTTAAACTAAATGTCTCTAATTAAAATGCCTTTGTAATCAAAATACTTCTCTAAAGAAAATGTCTTTGTACAAAATGTCTCTCTAAACAAAATACTTGTCTAAACAAAATGTCTCTCTGAAGAAAATGTCTTTGTAAACTAAATGTCTCTAATTAAAATGCCTCTGTAAACAAAATGTCTCTCTAAACAAAATGTCTTTGTAAACTAAATATCTCTAATTAAAATGCCTCTGTAATCAAAATGTCTCTCTAAACAAAATGTCTCTCTAAACAAAATGTCTTTGTAAACTAAATGTCCCTAATTAAAATGCATCTGTAATCAAAATGTCTCTCTAAACAAAATGTCTCTAATTAAAATGCCTCTGTAATCAAAATGTCTCTCTAAACAAAATGTCTTTGTAAACTAAATGTCCCTAATTAAAATGCATCTGTAATCAAAATGTCTCTCTAAACAAAATGTCTCTAATTAAAATGCCTCTGTAATCAAAATGTCTCTCTAAACAAAATGTCTTTGTAAACTAAATGTCCCTAATTAAAATGCATCTGTAATCAAAATGTCTCTCTAAACAAAATGTCTCTAATTAAAATGCCTCTGTAATCAAAATGTCTCTCTAAACAAAATGTCTTTGTAAACTAAATGTCCCTAATTAAAATGCATCTGTAATCAAAATGTCTCTCTAAACAAAATGTCTCTAATTAAAATGCCTCTGTAATCAAAATGTCTCTCTAAACAAAATGTCTTTGTAAACTAAATGTCCCTAATTAAAATGCATCTGTAATCAAAATGTCTCTCTAAACAAAATGTCTCTAATTAAAATGCCTCTGTAATCAAAATGTCTCTCTAAACAAAATGTCTTTGTGAACTAAATATCTCTAATTAAAATGCCTCTCTAAAAAAATGTCTCTTTTAACAAAATGCTTCTCTAAACAAAATTTCTTTGTAAACAAAATGTCTCTTAACAAACCTGCCTCTCTAAACAAAGTGTGTCTCTATACAACATGTCTCTCTAAACAAAATACTTCTCTAAACAAAATGTCTTTTTAAACTAAATGTCTCTAATTAAAATGCCTTTGTAATCAAAATACTTCTCTAAAGAAAATGTCTTTGTACAAAATGTCTCTCTAAACAAAATACTTGTCTAAACAAAATGTCTCTCTGAAGAAAATGTCTTTGTAAACTAAATGTCTCTAATTAAAATGCCTCTGTAAACAAAATGTCTCTCTAAACAAAATGTCTTTGTAAACTAAATATCTCTAATTAAAATGCCTCTGTAATCAAAATGTCTCTCTAAACAAAATGTCTCTCTAAACAAAATGTCTTTGTAAACTAAATGTCCCTAATTAAAATGCATCTGTAATCAAAATGTCTCTCTAAACAAAATGTCTCTAATTAAAATGCCTCTGTAATCAAAATGTCTCTCTAAACAAAATGTCTTTGTAAACTAAATGTCCCTAATTAAAATGCATCTGTAATCAAAATGTCTCTCTAAACAAAATGTCTCTAATTAAAATGCCTCTGTAATCAAAATGTCTCTCTAAACAAAATGTCTTTGTAAACTAAATGTCCCTAATTAAAATGCATCTGTAATCAAAATGTCTCTCTAAACAAAATGTCTCTAATTAAAATGCCTCTGTAATCAAAATGTCTCTCTAAACAAAATGTCTTTGTAAACTAAATGTCCCTAATTAAAATGCATCTGTAATCAAAATGTCTCTCTAAACAAAATGTCTCTAATTAAAATGCCTCTGTAATCAAAATGTCTCTCTAAACAAAATGTCTTTGTAAACTAAATGTCCCTAATTAAAATGCATCTGTAATCAAAATGTCTCTCTAAACAAAATGTCTCTAATTAAAATGCCTCTGTAATCAAAATGTCTCTCTAAACAAAATGTCTTTGTAAACTAAATGTCCCTAATTAAAATGCATCTGTAATCAAAATGTCTCTCTAAACAAAATGTCTCTAATTAAAATGCCTCTGTAATCAAAATGTCTCTCTAAACAAAATGTCTTTGTAAACTAAATGTCCCTAATTAAAATGCATCTGTAATCAAAATGTCTCTCTAAACAAAATGTCTCTAATTAAAATGCCTCTGTAATCAAAATGTCTCTCTAAACAAAATGTCTTTGTAAACTAAATGTCCCTAATTAAAATGCATCTGTAATCAAAATGTCTCTCTAAACAAAATGTCTCTAATTAAAATGCCTCTGTAATCAAAATGTCTCTCTAAACAAAATGTCTTTGTAAACTAAATGTCCCTAATTAAAATGCATCTGTAATCAAAATGTCTCTCTAAACAAAATGTCTCTAATTAAAATGCCTCTGTAATCAAAATGTCTCTCTAAACAAAATGTCTTTGTAAACTAAATGTCCCTAATTAAAATGCATCTGTAATCAAAATGTCTCTCTAAACAAAATGTCTCTAATTAAAATGCCTCTGTAATCAAAATGTCTCTCTAAACAAAATGTCTTTGTAAACTAAATGTCCCTAATTAAAATGCATCTGTAATCAAAATGTCTCTCTAAACAAAATGTCTCTAATTAAAATGCCTCTGTAATCAAAATGTCTCTCTAAACAAAATGTCTTTGTAAACTAAATGTCCCTAATTAAAATGCATCTGTAATCAAAATGTCTCTCTAAACAAAATGTCTCTAATTAAAATGCCTCTGTAATCAAAATGTCTCTCTAAACAAAATGTCTTTGTGAACTAAATATCTCTAATTAAAATGCCTCTCTAAAAAAATGTCTCTTTTAACAAAATGCTTCTCTAAACAAAATTTCTTTGTAAACAAAATGTCTCTTAACAAACCTGCCTCTCTAAACAAAGTGTGTCTCTATACAACATGTCTCTCTAAACAAAATACTTCTCTAAACAAAATGTCTTTTTAAACTAAATGTCTCTAATTAAAATGCCTCTGTAATCAAAATGTCTCTCTAAACAAAACGTCTCTCTAAACAAAATGTCTCTAACAAATCTGCCACTCTAAACAAAAAGTCAAAATGTCTGTAATTAAAATGCATCTGTAATCAAAATGTCTCTCTAAACAAAAAGTCTCTCTAAACAAAATGTCTCTAAACAAAATCTTCCTCTACATCTAGACAAATATATTCTTCTCATGCAAAACTACTCCTCCAGACAGATTGCCTCTAGTGGTCATGGAGAGAATCACAGCACTCTGCTCCTTAGTAAAGGTATTATACTGATAACTCTAGTTGAATATAAATATTTGCTAAAGCTGTATTAACCTTTCTCACATAGACACACACACGCACACACACACGCTCACTAATGCCTCCCTAATAAATGTTTATGGTGTTTTGGCGGAGACGAGCGGAAACAGGCAGTCGGGGTTTTTATCTAAAAACAGGAGCGCCCCTACAGCGTGTTATGAGCTTATGCAAATCACTGAGTTTCTCATAACTGCGAGCGGCGTACGCCTCGGCTTCACCACGTCAGCCCTGCTCCTGATTTCACTGTCACGTGTTCACTTCAGTCCCAAATAGAACATACACACACACACACACACACACACACACACAGTACGCAGACAGTGTGAAAAACACATCTGCTGTGGTATAAGAGGAATAAACATCCACTTCTTTACTTGAATGATTTCCTAAAACTGCAGCAGCATACATTTCTGAACATCGTATTAACTCTAATGGTGTGTCATGACATCATCAGCCCGCAGAGCATCGACACTCCTGTTAAAAATGAATTGACATTAATTAGCACACACTTTTATTTCATTAACACTGTTTAACACTTGACCAGCTCCACTTTTTGAACTTGGTTAATGGAGCATGTGAGGAAATGTCCTGCTTTACAAAAGGTGAAGGTAGAGAGTCTCGCTGGAGGTCACACGTGACGTTTTTGGGTCAGTACAGACTTCATGAAGAGCAATAATGAGTCTGCCACTGGGCGTTTAACAGGGAACGACAAGGATAGATTCCTTAAAGGTTCGAAATTTTGTGCATTAAAAAGGAGCTTGAGGATGATGATGACGACGATGATGATGATTGTGATGATGATGACGACGATGATGATGATGATTATGATGATGATGATGGTGATGACGATGATGATGATGATTATGATGATGATGATGGTGATGACGATGATGACGATGGTGATGACGATGATGATGATGATGATGACTGCATGTGACCTGATGAGTCCAGACTGAGTCTATTCCAGAGTGATGGGCGTGTCAGGGTGAGAAGGGAAGCGCATGAAGCGATGCTCCCATCATGCATAGCGTCCACTGTACGAGCCTCTGGAGACAGTGTTATGATCTGGGGTCGCTTCAGTCGCTCAGGTCGAGACTCAGCAATGTAACCTGGACATCACATCTGTGGAGGGTTCCAGGGCGCGTGAGAATCATTTTCACACATGTGTGTCCCACCACACAGAATCCAGACCGTAACCCCAGTGAGAATGTTTGTGATGTGCTGGAGTAGATGATCCTGGAGAGAAATCAATGCCAGTTTGGATGGGAATAATTGTTGTGATGTTGTATAAGCTTATTGAAATGATGCCACGACCATCATTAGTGTAAAAGTCGGTCGGTTGAAATATTAGAGAGTGTGACTGTTTGTCACATTAACAGCTTTGTGTTTTTGATTAGTTATAAGACATAATGATCGTCACATGGACACGTCCGCTACAGCGTCCTCCTCGTTTTCCACAGTTCAGTGCAACATAGCGTTTCTGGAAATCCACCCAGTGTGAAGGAGTGACACAGCAGAGTGAACAGAGTGATCAGACCAGTGTGTTTAAACACAGACTATCTGCTGTACGCTGTAGGACTGAGCACGGGATCAGCTCACGCTGTGATTAAACAGATGAGGAGCGTGCGCGGCGTTTTCCCTTCATCACGTCTGAGATTCCGTCACTTTCATCTCCCCTCTATGAAGTTTCAGCATTGAGTGATGAAGTGAAACAGAGTGCTAGACTCAATCACGTCACCTAGTGAGACTCACAGCAGCACTTCATTTTAAGAATGTTAACTACAACACTAACGTTTTATAGTACATACTGATGTAAAATAAATAAAGAGTTCACATGGGGTTTAACATCTTAACTTCGGAAAGGAGGAGAGCGGCTTCGTGTTCAGGAAAAACATTTACAAATTAAATCTCGAATTCTCGAATGTACAATAAAAATAATAACGCTGAAGAACATCCTGAAACCTGTCAATTAGTCTAGGGGGCACGGTGGGCGGGGCCTCGGGCTCTTTGCCCACCTTGGCCCCCGTGTGCGGTGGTCTGTGGTGCACCGGGTGTCCTGGTGTCTTTCTATCGCGGCCAGCATTGATTGTTTTCACTGCTTTGCGCCGCGTTGGCGTTTCTGTGGGACCGGACCGGACGGGCTGGTCTTCGTTGCCCGCGGGCGTGGGGGGGCCTCGGGATCCTGACGCCAGGTTACTGGGTATAACTGATGATCGACGTTGTTAAGTTCACCTGTAATAAATCACTGATAAATTGGCTCACATCACACTACAGAATCATTCTGCCTATTAAAGCACATTTGTTTCAGCTCCATGCTAAAGGACGATTGAGAAATTTATGCAGTTCAAAACAAAATGCTAAATAGTCTGGAGAGAGAGCTGACACTTTCTCTGTGAGTTTCCTCCAGCTGTGGAGATTAAATACACCAGAATTGCTTTTACATTTTACACTTTACCAAATCAGACCTGTTGGAATTCAGTCTCTTTAACTGCTTTTACATCACGCTGCACGACGCTGGAGGTTCTTCAGAGGAATTCTCACTCCAGATTGGAGCCGGTGAAGGTTTGGGTTTATTTGTAACAACAACAAAATGTAAAAAGTGGCACAATTTCATTTTCCTGAATGCACGACTCTCTTCAGTGGGCGTGTACAAACTTAAAACCTGAGAAAAACATTCCAGCTTTTTGTCCTGGTGTATCAGTCAGGGCTTAAACAGACCAATTATATTCCTCCCCCTAATGTGACCTCATATAAGAGGAGCCCCTCCCCCAGCTTGTGTTCAGCTCTGCTGTGCTCCGGGGGCGTGGCTCAGCAGGAGCTCATATACATAAACATTAAAAAGGTGCGTACGGAGGAGGAGGAGGAGTTAAACAGGGACTCGGAGGGGTATTTCAGCTGCGGCATTAACATACACCCAGTGGGGGCGCTCTAGGACCCCGGCGAACTAGTTACAGAATGAGTGACATATGGGAGCTTTACATCTGAATTAGGGAAGGGTACAGGGTGTCCCTGCTGGACAAGTAGGTGGACCTCAGCGACATCTGCATCCGTGTTGTCTATGCCTCGAGCCTGCTCTCGTTCACGTGCACAAAGCTTATCTAGCGTTAGCATTAGCACGTATCCGTCATGACTTTAGGCATCAATAACACAGACTCAGGCCTCTCAGGGTTAATTCAGAATTCAGAACACAGACTCAGACTGGATTGATGAGGATTAGTCTACATCCATTATTATGTTAATATGAGTGTTCTCTTCCAAATGAATAAATTAGACTGATTACTAACAACACAGCAACACCAAGCCTCCAGTGTGCCATTTTACTCATCAGGGTTCGTCAGACAAAGCGAGCGGCTCAGTGACTTAATAATAACGAGGACGTTTATTTGCTTGTTTGTGAATTCTCTGTTTAAGGTTCATCACGTCAGGCTTAAAATTGTCTCATTTCTAGACCTAAACATAACCACTGAGGGTTCACAGGTAACTGATCAGTCGTGCTGCTTTCTTTTTCCAGCCCTTCATGAGGAAAGTAATTATGTAACAGGACCTTCTGGAATTTTATTTAAATTTCCACTTACTAAAAATGTCCAGCGTTTCTGTTCCTGAGGACAGTCTACATGGCCTGCACTGTAGATGAGATGGACGATGTTCTTTACCCTGATTCTGAAAGCGTAAGTGAGATCTCAGACCTAAGCCGTGCTGTGCGCTGTTACCCCAGGGACGCCTCTGTGATCTCTCCTGTCCCTCTTATTAGCATTAAATCACAACAGTGTGGGACATTTTGTAATGTGGACGATCTGAATAGCTCAAATGTGCGCATTCGAACATTTCTCTGGATATTTCAGCCCGTCTCCAGCATCCCAGTCGCCATGGAGACCGTCTCCATGGACCAGGAGGTCTCTGTTTTGCAGAGGAGAAATTTCTCCAGGTCTGTGGCATATCACATGGCAGATATTATTAGGATAAAAAATCGCTCTGTCTCTTGATCGGCTGAAGAGTAATTGACATGCGGTGCACGTTATTCTTTATGCTATTATATAACAGTTTTACAGGCATCATGAAGCAAATGCAAATGATATTTATCATAATGTCCATGATGGCAGATCTTTCTCAAACACTTGTTCATGGTTCCTCCCATTCTCCACTGATGTGCTGATGATTATAGGACACTTAATGACCTTTTCTGTTGTGTTTCTCTTGTGCCTGTAGTAGTAATCGGTTTGGCTAAAATAATGACTGTAGCGAGCGTGTCGGAGTCTAAAGCAGCGGCAACATCTCTGTCTATGTAAAGCTTCAGATCTGTGTTCAGATGCAGTGAGGCTGAACACTCACAGGTTGTAGAGAGATCTGGTGATTCTGTAGGATTTCTTTAACATCTTGGAGGCAATCGGGTGGTAGTGGGGGGGGGGGGGGAGTCATGCATGGAGGTATATATAAAGAAGAAGAGTCTTTATATAATCAGATGTGGTGGATTGTGGTGGACCATCTAATAACTGAAATAATCACTCAATTCACATCAATTGAATTTCAAGAAACACCATTAAATAAATAAATAAATAAATAAATAGTTTCTTGGAAATGAGACTTTTTTGACTAACAAAAATCTTGTCAAGCATTTGTTTGCATTATTTAAAGAAACATATTTTAAGAAAACAAATCTAACTTTATCTTCATAAAAAAGATCATAAAGCAATATTTTGAGCAATAAGAAGCTGAAACAGAGGTTTGCATAATGTCCCTCCAGAACTAACAGAGTGCTTTCCTTATTTTAATAAATATTGCTTAAAAAAAAAAAACTTCTGGTGGCTTACTGTAAGACAAAGAGACTTGTTTTTATAAGCTGTATAATGAGTTTTCTAAACATTGTAAAAGGTATAAATTCCTAAAATCAGCTCATTTGGAGACTTACAGCCACAGTATATCTCACTTACATAACTCTGTTTATTTTTTGTAATAACAAAAAAAACATACTGGAATTTGGCCATTTAAGTCTAGTTTTAAACCATTTACGGACTTTAACTGGCTAGACTTTTATCTTAGTGTTTGGAATTCTAGCCAGGTCGAATTTGCTCCGGCAATTTGTTTTAAATGATGCTTAATAATATTTTAATTCAATTCAATTCAATTCAATTTTATTTGTATAGTGCTTTTAACAGTTGAAATTGTTGCAAAGCAGCCTTAATACAGTTAATACAGTTAATACAGTAGATTATTACAGTTAATACAATTAATGCAATAGATTATCACAGTTAATACAATAGATTAATACAATTAATAAAGTAGATTATTACAGGTACAGTTAATACAGTAGATTAATACAGTTAATACAATAGATTATCACAGTTAATACAATAGATTAATACAGTTAATACAGTAGATTATTACAGTTAATACAGTAGATTAATACAGTTAATACAGTAGATTATTACAGTTAATACAGTTAATACAGTAGATTATCACAGTTAATACAGTAGATTATTACAGTTAATACAGTTAATACAGTAGATTATTACAGTTAATACAGTAGATTAATACAGTTAATACAGTAGATTATTACAGTTAATACAGTTAATACAGTAGATTATCACAGTTAATACAGTAGATTAATACAGTTAATACAGTAGATTATTACAGTTAATACAGTTAATACAGTAGATTATCACAGTTAATACAGTAGATTATTACAGTTAATACAGTTAATACAGTAGATTATCACAGTTAATACAGTAGATTAATACAGTTAATACAGTAGATTATCACAGTTAATACAGTAGATTATTACAGTTAATACAGTAGATTAATACAGTTAATACAGTTAATACAGTAGATTATCACAGTTAATACAGTAGATTATTACAGTTAATACAGTAGATTATTACAGTTAATACAGTTAATACAGTAGATTATCACAGTTAATACAGTAGATTAATACAGTTAATACAGTAGATTATCACAGTTAATACAGTAGATTATTACAGTTAATACAGTAGATTAATACAGTTAATACAGTTAATACAGTAGATTATTACAGTTAATACAGTAGATTAATACAGTTAATACAGTTAATACAGTAGATTATTACAGTTAATACAGTAGATTAATACAGTTAATACAGTTAATACAGTAGATTATTACAGTTAATACAGTAGATTAATACAGTTAATACAGTTAATACAGTAGATTATTACAGTTAATACAGTTAATACAGTAGATTATCACAGTTAATACAGTAGATTATTACAGTTAATACAGTAGATTAATACAGTTAATACAGTAGATTATCACAGTTAATACAGTAGATTAATAGAGTTAATACAGTTAATACAGTAGATGAATACAGGTAAATAAGTTACCACTTTACACAGTTACACAGTTACCACTCTAACCAGCGCTGTCTCTGAGGAGACCTACAGTAGATACCTGTGTCTTGCAGTTCTGTAGGTTCAGGGTGAAGAACTTTAACGAGAAAATGCTTTAATTCTATTCAGAATGTTGGGTCGGGTTAAAAGACTGTAAGTACTCGCGTATGTGATGGTTATTTTCTACACTAATAGTAAATAGAAGACCTGAATTAATATTTGATATCGATTTGATTTAGTCTAGTGGACACTTACTGATGCTCCACACACTTGGTTTTTGTTTTTTGTTTTGATGCTTCGGTGGCTGATTAATTCCTGAGTAACTCTGGTACTTTATTAAATAAGAGTTTAGAAATGTGAGTGCTCTTATTTAAAATGCAAGTGCAGTCATTAAACCAGGGCTTCAGAGCTTTATACTTTATAATTATTTTTCTTTTAAGCGAGGCGACGATATCTGGCGTGGCAGGAAACAATGACTCGGAGCTTTCAGCCACTTAATGGAGTCGTGTAGGGTCAGGGAAGCATGCGGCCACGCTCAAATAAATCTGAGGAATTCTTAATAAAGATGAATGCACAGCTTATTTAATGACTCATGCAAAGCTGAGCTCCAATATTATGTGTAAGACATATTTTAAATAAAATCAGGAAGTGATCTGAAATACATGATTTTTTTTTTTTACATAACTTATAATGGAAAGAAGAATGGAAGAATGACATGATAAATGGCTTCACACTTTTAATACAAAACAGCATGCAAACCAATTCAGTTTCATTTGTATAGCACTTTTAGATGAACAAAGTTCTCACCAAGCAGTTTTACAGAAATATATAATCAGAATATAAATTCTGCATAGACAGAGAGTAGAACAGCCAAGTGAATAGGTTCAACCACACTGGAAGAGGCTCAATCTGGACTCATCAGGTCACATGACCTTTTCCCATCGCTCCAAAATCCAGTCTTTATGCTCCCAAGCAAACTGAAGTGAGTGGTTTTCTTATGGAAACAGCCGAGGCAGCGGTGGCTCAGAGACTTAAGGCACTGAGTTTTTGATCAGAAGGTTGGTGGTTTGAACCCCAGTTCCACCAGGTTCTTGCTGTTGGGCCCTTGAGCGAGCGAGTGTGTGTGTGTGTGTGTGTAAATGCTCTTACTTTCAGTATTTAACACAACTCTGATATTTACTGTAGATTTGTTCATGATGTGACTTCACCAGGTGTTTAAAGGTGTTTAAGTCATCTCCCGTCATTATGTTTTTCTCTCCAGAAGGTTTCAGATCAGCTCCGTCCTTCCAGCTTATAATAATGTGTTCAAAGCTTTCTGTACCCACTTGCAGTCATTTCAGATCTCCTTAGTTGTTTTCTTTGCACCCTTCTGAAATGGTGACTTTTATTTTGCCTGTGTGTGTGTGTGTGTGTGTGTGTGTGTGTGTGTGTGTGTAGGCTTACAGTCATGTTAAAGAATAATGTTGTTATCTGTGGCAGCATAACTGAAACGTAGCGCGAGTAGGAATGAGACAGTGTTTCCAGTCTGATCCCAGTCTGATCCTGCTCATGAGCCTCACTCCTGTACCAGATCGTTTTTCCAGGATGATGAAGTTAGATATCAGTCTGGAGTTGGACAGCTGAGGGTCAGAGTCAGGTTTCTTTATCACAGGTTTGATCTGATGTTACGATGATGATGATTAATGTGATGTTTGAAGTGTTGTAATGTTTAGACTTGAGTAAAGTGATTTCTCATAATATTTTTATATAACATGTCTTGTGAGTTAATGTTCAGGTGTAATCAGTACAAACAGTCAGTATAATATCAGTGGCGCGCTGCTCATGGAGTCGCCGCTCTAACAGTCGCAGCACAACAATTAAATCATCCTGCACTTAGCAAAGATACGCTAATCATTATTGCAGAGACAAGCAAAATTGGCAGGTTTTCCCAGCGCGTTGTTTTGTTCCTCTCTGCGTGGCTGCCAGTCCTGATCACTCACAGGAATGAGGAAGATCATTTAGACACGTCGAGAAGCACAAACAGCTCAGGCTGTCGCGGCACCACAACACACCAAGGAGGAGTGATTTCACTGAGACCCGGTGGGTCCTGGACCTCCGGTACACCCGCGCGTGTCCAACCAGAGAGTGTAGGAACTGCAGGTTTTTGCTCAGGTCTACACACACTGCACACACTAACAACACTACACACACTACACACACTACATACACTACATACACAACACACAACACACACAACACACTACACACACAACACACAACATACACAACATACACAACACACACTACAAAAACAACACCCACTACACACTATAAACACATCACACTACACACACTACACAACACGCACTACACAACACACACTACACACACAACACACTACACAACACACACTACACACACAACACACTACACACACTACACAACACACACTACACAACACACACTACACACACTGCACACACTAACAACACTACACACACTACACACACAACACACACTACACACACTACATACACAACACACAACACACACAACACACTACACACTACACACACAACATACACAACACACACTACAAAAACAACACCCACTACACACTATAAACACATCACACTACACACACAATGCACACTACAAAAACAACACTCACTACACACTACACACTATAAACACATCACACTACACACACTACACAACACACACTACACAACACACACTACACAAACAACACAACACACCACACACTACACAAACAACACAACAAACTACACACACTACACAAACAACACAAGACACTACACACACTACAAAAACAACACCCACTACACACTACACACTATAAACACATCACACTACACACAACACACAACACACACTACACAAACAACACAACACACTACACACACTACACAAACAACACAACAAACTACACACACTACACAAACAACACAAGACAGTACACACACTACAAAAACAACACCCACTACACACTACACACTATAAACAAATCACACTACACACACTACACAACACACACTACACAAACAACACAACACACTACACATACTACATACACTACACACACTACACAATACACACTATAAACACATCACACTACACACACTACACAAACGACACACACTACACAAACAACACAACACACAACACACACTACATACACTACACACACTACAAAAACAACACTCACTACACACTATAAACACGACACACTACACACACTACACAAACAACATACACTACACACACACTACAAATACAACACACTACACACAACACACACTACACATACAACAAATTACACACACTACATACACTACACAAACAACACACTACAAATACAACAAACTACACACACAACACACTACACACACAACACACTACAGACACAACACACTACACACACAACACACTACAAATACAACACACTACACACAACACACACTACACATACAACACACTACACACACTACACAAACAACACACTACACACACAACACACTACAAATACAACACACAACACACACTACACACTACAAATACAACAAACTACACACACTACATACACTACACAAACAACACATTACACTACACATACACTACACACACTACAAACACAACACACTACAAATACAACAAACTACACACACTACATACACTACACAAACTACACACTACACACACAACACACTACACACTACAAATACAACAAACTACACACACTACATACACTACACAAACAACACATTACACACAAAACAAACTACACACATCACACTACACACATACTACACACTACACTAAGAACACATAATACACACCACACACACAGCACAACATACACACAGCACACTACACACAGACAACACACTACACACAACACACTACACTCACTACACACACAACACACTAGACACACAACACACACTACACCAAGAACACACTACACACACAACACACTACACACACAACACACTACACACACAACACACTACACACACTACATACACTACACAAACAACACACTACACACACAACACACTACACACAGTACTCTCACAACACGCTGCAGCATCAGATAAGAAAAAGTGAAGTCCACAAACATGATTGAAAAGATGTGTGTGTGTGTGTGTGTGTGTGTGTGTGTGTGTGTGTGTGTGTGTGTGTTTGATGGCCTTCTGTGTGCGTATACACTGTGTATGACAAATCAGCAAGTGGGTGTGTTAAACCCTTTAAAGGTGCAGGAATCGACCCCCCCCCCCCCCCCCCCACACACACACACACACACACACACACACACCACTTCAGTGCTCCCATTGTGCTGATCGCTTATGTTTGTGATCTTTGTGGCTGAAAACATCTTGTAAACGTTATACAGACAACTAACACAGTCTACCGTTACACTGAACAACAACATGGACTGTGCCGTTAGCTGTTAGCCGTTAGCTCTGCTCTGCTTTACCTGGCAGAAGAAAATAATAAGCCATTTCCATTTCCATGGCTTTTAGCCCGCCGAGGTCTCAGCACTGCTGAAACGCCTCTCATACTGATCTAATAACTTCTTCCTCTTTCTGCTCGTCTCATCGTCTCCTTCATGGGCTGTTTCTCAGACGTTTCTCTCTTTATCCAGTGAGTGAGAACTGAAGCTCAGCACTACAGTACCATGTGCTGGGAGTTATGGCCACACCCCCTGTACAGTCCTGACCTCGCTACGAGACATTTACACATGTTTAGAAAAGCTATTAAAGGAGTTCCTGGGAGGCCGGCGTTTCAGACGTGACTCAGACAGACAGTCCGATCACGACTCCGGCGTACTGAGAGAACAGTTTCTACTTTGATGGTGTCCAGGCTCTAGTGAGACACTGTGAGAAGTGCATCAGTGTATCAGGGGATCATATAGAGCCGTGACGGGAGTGTTTACTCTCAGCACTGTGTTCTGTTATTCTGTACAATCAACAGTCCCGCTTTCAATACAACTGTATTCACCTGGTAATATTTTACTCAGTGCTCTGGGTTTGTTACATTTGCAAATTCTAATAGAAAATTCTAATAATAAATAAATTTGGGTTTTTTTTTGTTCCTTTTTATGATCTGTGTGTAAGAACAGTGATATATACGAGCTGAATGTTCAAGTGAATATATTATAATGAATTCAATGATTATTTTGCTGACCTCAGCAGAGAGACGTGTCCTGTGCACAGTGCACAGTCTGCATGGCGTCCCAGCTCTACATCTTCATCGTGGATTTTTCAGAAATGTGGTATAAACATGTTTTTATTTTGATGTACAGTGAGACAGTGTTTGGTTTTTACTGCAACAAACCACAGCGAATAGACAAAAAATGAACAAACAGAAAAACACATGGTCCTGGCAATTCAAACGAGTATCTACTGGGAACACACACACACACACACACACACACACACACACACACACACACTGCTCATTACTAAACCTCTACTACTATTCCGTTACGTCCCTTCATGAAGCACTGCACTTATTACTTTATCTCTCTGCGCTTGTGGTTTTTTGTTTTCAGTGTTTTTTCCTTCACTTTGGGTCGTGGTGTTTGCCTTCATTAGCTCGAATATAAGCACAATAATGGAAATGTGTGCATAATGTGTGTAGAGCTAAGCGCTTTTCCTGTGTGCTGTAAGACGGTGATTGGCCTCTGTGTGCTGCGGGAGCGTCTCATTCTGTCTCATCTGGCCTATTTTTGGCCGAGAGCACGGGGACGTCTATAATGCTGGTATACTGTAGGTTAAACTGTAAAGTCAGCTAAACAACAGTTGTCTAAAATCTATCTTTAAAATCACATGCATGTGCAGGATTTTTTTTTACACACACTAACCTTCTGCTTGGAGATCAGACAGAAGTGCAGGAGTTCAGAGTTTGACATCAGGGTTGGCGGCGTACGCCGTATCTGCAGCATGTCTTCCTTATTAATGACAGTAATACATGTAGGTGTCAGGAGACTAAACAGCTTTAGGTTTAGTTGCACTGGAGGTGATTAGAATAAGACTGGTTGCCTCCCGCAGAGTTTCTGCCCTCTTCTGCATACATGACCTCGAATATGACTGACAGGACAGTGAGAGTGAAGCCCCTCCCACACAGAGAGCACAGACAGTTTACCGACTCGGACTCCGGGACACGTATAGCCGTGGTATTGTTGGGATTTGAACTTATGAGCGGCGAGCAACAGAGTGCATTCACAAGCCTGATAAACTGATCTACGCTGCTTCTCCAGTAAACCTGGATCGATATTTCTGATCTTAGAGAAAAGCTAGTTAGCTAGTAGCTATAAAAAATGTGTCAGTCATTCTGATTGGTTAATCCTGTTTCTCACCATAGCAACCAAAAAAAAAAGTCATTAAACAGACAAATGATTCATAATGGTGGATTCATAAAGCTAATGATATAGAATGTTTATTCATTTTTATTCATTTAGGTTTTTTATTCATATATAGAATATAATTTTATAGTTATTTATTTATATAGTGATTTTTCGCAAAAGCAGCTTTAAAGGATCCAAAACAGTGTTGAAATGAGTTTGAAACCATTACTGCGGAAGAGTTTTGTATGACATTTATATACTCGACTGTTCTGTATGTGTGTGTTGACCAGTTTGTAAATTGTAATATTTCAGAGTGGGGGATCAAATCTGAAACCCCTCCCATCTACACCTCCCCCTGTCACGTCTCATGATTATTATCTTGTGTGTTTTTCAGGGTCCGGATGATGGACATGGGGCGTAGAAACCAGCAGTTGTTCACCAGCACTGTAGGAAGCATCACCATGGTCGTGCACCTGGACATCATAGCCACGAGTGAAAAGGCCACTGACGCGTCCGACGTCTCAATCTAACATTCAAATCATCTAAGATTCTTGTTAAAGAACGGTCAGCTGCTGACACGCTTTAAAGTGGACATTACAGGTGTGGCTGGATTGCAAGAGCAGACACCTGTCTGTGATTTATTTTTCTCCCAGAGGGTGGAGCTGTGCTACTAACCGTATGAGCCATGAGGGAACCACACGTGACCAAGTCACCTGGGTCGAGTGGAGATGTTGGAAGCATAGTGACCAGTGCCTTACTCTGGTGGACCATGGCTGCTTTCTTTTTATCGTTCTCGCAGATGCCAGTGGTCCAAGCTGACTGCTGGCTAATCGAAGGAGAGAAGGGTTTCGTGTGGCTGGCAATCTGCAGCCAGAACCAGCCACCATATGAAGCAATTCCATTACATATCAACAGCACTATCGTTGATCTACGGCTCAATGAAAACAAGATTCGGACCATCCACTTTTCTGCTCTGAGCCGCTTCAGCAACCTCACCTACCTGAACTTGACTAAGAACGACATCTCCTACATAGAAGACGGGGCTTTCTCAGCTCAGTTTAATTTGCAAGTATTACAAATAGGTTTTAACAAACTGAGAAACCTAACGGAGGGTATGCTACGAGGCTTGGGGCGTCTGCAGTACCTCTACCTTCAAGCTAACCTGATTGAAAGTGTCTCACCTAATGCTTTCTGGGAGTGTCCTGCGATTGAGAATATCGACCTCTCCATGAACCGGATTCAGCAGTTGGATGGAAACACTTTTCGTGGCCTATCCAAGCTAACAACATGCGAGCTCTACTCAAACCCTTTCACGTGCTCCTGCGAGCTACTTGGATTCCTGCGCTGGCTAGTAGCGTTCCCTAACAGGACAAGTGAGAGGATGGTATGTGACACTCCAGCTGGCTTTTCTGGCTATAGTCTCTTAAGTCAAAATCCAAGGATGCCAACGTACCGGAACGCTTTCCACGCTCTCTCTACGGTCTGCACGGACGACAACGTGACGCCGTACCTGCTCGGATCTTCAGACGGCGGCACCCCCACACTCCTGCCGGATCTGAGCCCTTGCGGATTGGACGACTGCCCATCAGGGACACCTCCAGACGAGCCTATCAGCATCAGTCCAACATATTTTGACCCAGATGCCCGTCCAATCATAAAGCTTAAAGAGGTGACACACACAAGTGCTGTTATCACAATTCAAATACCAAACCCTTTTCGAAAGATGTATATTCTTGTCCTTTACAACAACAGCTTCTTTACAGATATACAGAACCTAAAAAGCCAAAGGGAAGAGATTGAGTTGAACAACCTTAAATCCCATACAAACTATACATACTGTGTTGCCTCCATACGCAATTCTCTGAGATATAACCACACATGTTTGACGATCTCCACTGTTACCAGGACAATGAGAGAGCATGTCCCGAATGACTCGACAGCTACGCACTACATCATGACCATACTGGGTTGCTTCTTTGGAATGGTCATCGTATTGGGCGTGGTGTATCACTGCCTGAGAAAACGAAAGCAAGAAGAGGAATCAAAGAGCAGGAAGCTTGAAAAGATGAAAAGGAATTTGATCGAGATGAAATATGGGGCTGAACTGGAAAGTGGGACTATTTCACAGCTATCACAGAAACAAATGATGTCTTCTGTTGAGGCCATCCAAAGGATGCCGTATTTACCCGCTGCCACTGAGAAAGACCCATACAAGGTACAGGAACTGTCCGGAACACCCAAAGCAACAAAAGGGAACTATATAGAAGTAAGGTCAGACCAGTCAGATCGCATCGAATGCGGCATTCCAGCATCTGAGAACAGCCAAGGATCCGTGGCAGAAATATCCACAATAGCCAAGGAAGTGGACAAAGTCAATCAGATTATCAACAATTGCATTGATGCTCTTAAATCTGAATCGGTATCCTTCCAGGCGGTAAAATCTGGAGCCGTGTCCACTGCTGAGCCTCAGCTGGTCCTTCTGTCTGATCACCCACCAGGCAAGTCTGGTCTTCTGTCGCCAGTCTATAAAGGAGGTTACCAGCACCCGCTACAGAGGCATCACAGTATGGAAGCACCGCTTAAGCGTGCCAGCACTTCATCTAGTGGGTCTCTGCGCAGCCCTCGATCCTTCCGTTCAGACGGTGCCTATCGATCCGAGTCTAAGTACATTGAGAAAAGTTCTCTGGATGAGTCCGGGATTCTGACAGTCACCCCAACTTCTGCGATACTCAAGTCGGAGGCGGAGAGAATGCGACACTACACGGAGCACCGGCACTCGTACCCCGGCCCGCACCACATGGAGGAGCAGTTGGAGGTTTCTGCAAGCCGGAAGTCGTCCATCTTAGAGCCGCTAACACGCTCTCGTGCACACGAGCTGTCGTATTCACAGCTTTCACCACAGTACCACAATCTCAGTGGTTACTCCAGTCCGGAGTACACCTGCCGGCCATCGCTAAGTCTGTGGGAACGGTTCAAACTCCACCGCAAACGGCACAGGGATGAAGAGGAGTACATGGCTGCTGGTCACGCGTTACGGAGAAAAGTACAGTTTGCTAAAGATGAGGACCTCCACGATATCCTCGACTACTGGAAGGGTGTGTCTGCCCAACAGAAATTATGATTGCTTATTTTATTTTAGTGTTTATCTAAAAAGTGGCTCAATAAACCACAGTTCACTCTCTGGACCAAATAAAGCCAGTCTTCATTAAAACTGCAGTAAGTAACTTTGGATTTGGATTTAGCCATCTCGAAAAAATAGATAAATAAATAAATAAATACAAAATCACTGCAAGCAAACTCAGCAAAGAAATCAGTGTTCATTTATTCAATACTGAGATGATCAAATCTTTTCTTTGCTCAAAAAGTGTCCTCTGATGATTAAAATAGCTCCCTGGGAAGTCAAGTCACCTGACAGAACATGGGTGAGGAAACCGTGAGATTGGCTACTTGGGTAACTAGCAGTAGAATTGTAACATGAACAACGATAAGAATGCTAATCAGATATTTAACTGACGTTGTGGAAATAAAACACCACTAATGAGCTAGCAAACTGACAATGCAACACAGCTAGCTAGTGAGCTAACGTATAAGGGTTAAATTACGGCGCTCTCATGACCTTTAAAAAGCCAAGCCAAGATTCTTCTTTGTTGTGGAAATTTTAGCAAACATGAGCCGGTTGTGACGTGTGTTTTAGCTAGCGTTGACTATTACTGACTATTTGACGTGAGGCTAGTCTGTACATTCGTATTTTATCATCTATTTTTATACCCAGAGTCTCTGAGACAGAACTCGAGCGAGTTGAAGCGGTGTAAGAACAATAAGATTTTAGTTTGGATTTTTCTCGAACGCGGAACAAAGTTACTTACTGCAGCTTTAAATAGAAACTCACTCATTTTTGGAGTTAGAGTAGCTTAGATATAATAAAATCGCTAGCTATTTTTGCTATTTGATATAATAAAACATGACACATTAGATCTTACGGGGAGGAATAAAAAGTAATAGATGACTTTTAACAGTATTAACCTCAAATGAAAGCATTTTTATATATCAGTAATTATAAAAGTAATTATAGGGTATTATATATTGTCTAATTCTTATTACTACCATCATCATCATCGTCATCATCCTCATCTGATCATTACTGTTATTATTAAGATGATTCTTATTGATTACTATAATTACTCTTTGGTTATCGCATGGCCGTGTCCTGTGACAGTATATTGACTGTTGTGCACTCGGATCAAAGAACTTTTAATCCAAACGTCTGCCGAATACTGTTTCACGTACGAGTTCGAAGAAAAAAAAAAAAACAGCAACAAAAAACAAAACTGTGCTACTTTTTTCCCCCAAAGGTTCGAACGGACTGCTGCAGGGTTCTCCATCTTTTCACGGGAATCTGTATCGGGAAAAACAAACAAAACGAAACAAAAAGTTCTCCAGTTGCTCCAGAAGCACACGTGTTGGCTTTTACAACAAAACCACAACCTTACAAAGAAAACTGCTTCTGTTCTCGCTCTTTTTGTAAAGTTTATGTTCAAAGCTGCAATGAATGTCTCACGTTTTTGAGGATTGCACTGTTCAACTGCACAAAACACACACACACACACACACACATATACTGTACACACACACACTTCAATGTCTTTCCCATGTCGAGTTAGAAAACGTTTGCAAAGAGAGCAGCACACACACACGCACACACACGCACACACACACACACGCACACACACAGTCACAATCCTTATAGGAGAATGTATGCAGAGTGACATCTCCTCAGTATGATGTAAATGTTCATGTTTAAGGTCTAATCACAGCCGTACACTCGACATTTAAAGCCCTGATTATTTCTCTCGCAGTGACGCTGACGGAGCCGCGAGACGACGCTAAACAACCGCGACCATCCAGATCAAGTCCATGTTAAATATCCTTACAGAAAAATCACACCGTTCCACGTGTGTGTGTGTGTGTGTGTGTGTGAGAAAGTTGAGGGTTAGGGGCCTCACTCAGGGGCAGCTTGGTGGTGCTGGGGTTTGGACCCGGGCTTTTCTGACGCCTGCAACATCTAATGTGGAAATGAAATAAATCCAGCAAACCCTCTGGTGTGTATGAGGAAAATCTTCTTAAAAAGAAAAAGAAAAGGAAATAATTGAATGAGGTGAGATTTGAAAGCAGTTACATAAAAAGAAATTGTAATCATCATATTCAGAAAAAAAATCTATTTAAAAATTCATAATTTAAAGAAGAGAATCACATGAATGTTAAAAAATTGTCCTGATGATTAATTATGTAGAAGAAGGTAAAAAAATCCTTATTAATAAAAACTTTACATTTTGAAATAATTATAAGAAATAACATTTAACAAATTTATACCAATTCAAAAATACAAGAATTGTGTGAAAATGAATGAACCATAGTAAAATCATCACAAAATCTAGTTTGAAATTAAAAGTTCTTTAAAGACAAACAAACAGACTCCATCAATTGGAGAAAAAAAAAACGTTTTTATACATAATGTACAAGGAAATCAGATGTGGTTAAAAAATTACAATCGTTAAAAAACGAAATGAATCATGTTAAAAATAATATTATAAATATGAATGATAACTTCTAAAAATTGAACTATTTAATGAATCGTGTTAAAAAGTCAGATGTGAAAGTGAATCGTTTATAAAGACATCACTTTAAAATCCCCAAAAAATGTGAAATTCATATATGAGAGAAAAATCCCATGAATGTTGACGAGTCTTGTGAGTGAGTGTGTGTGTGTGTGTGTGTGTGTGTGTGTGTGTGTGTGTGTGTGAGTTTTCTGTAAGGGTCAGCGCGCTGGAGATGAACAGCATGTTGTTTCCCTTGTTCGCTCCTGCAGCAGGTGTAAAGTGCTGAGCGCGGCGAGTCCACACTCAGTAATCTTCCCTCACAGACAGGAACGCTGATGGACCGTTTAGACTCGACCGCTGGAGACCGCGAGACAACCTGCAGCGCCGGCGGACAAAATGGCGACCGCGTCACACGCTCGCGGCCCGGGGTGTGTGTGTGTGTGTGTGTGTGTGTGTTGGTAGTCATAATATTAGTCATAATAAGGATCAGGTTTAGCTTTTAACATGTTTGAGTTTACTACTAAATTCCCACTCACTCACTCACTCATCATCTATACCACTTAATTCTGTATTCAGGGTCACGGGGGGGCGGAGCCTATCCCAGGAGACTTAGGGCACATGGCAGGGTACACCCTGGACAGGGTGCCAATCCATCGCAGGGCACAGACACACACACATACGCTCAGTCATTCACACACTACAGGCAATTTGGGAACGTCAATTAGCCTAACCTACATGTCTTTGGACTGTGGGAGGAAACCGGAGAACCCGGAGGAAACCCACCAAGCACGGGGAGAACATGCAAACTCCATGCACACAGAGACGGGAATCGAGCCTGGCCGGGGATCGAACCCGGACCCTGGCGGTGCAAGGCGACAGTGCTGACCACTACACCACCGTGCCGCCTACTACTAAATTCTGTATTTATTTATTACGATTATTATTATTATTCAACAGATTAATCAGTTGCTCATGAATTATTCAGCAGCTGCACTGAAACTCACAGTAAACATCTCACACACAAACCCGCTAAGCGCTAATATTCAGCGCTAGACTTCGCTGCTCAGTTAAGACAAGACGCTACGCGATAAGGACTTTAGGATGAATCTTATATAACGCAGCTTTCAGATGTTTTCATTCCTCTGTGTTATACACAAAACGTTCAACAGACTTTAAGCTCCGCCCACTCATTGGAGTTTACAATAAACACATTTTTACACTTTATTACAGAGGAAATGTTTCGTAGGTTTATAATAAAATAACTATTTTTTCCTACCGTGTGGAGTTTCCCAAAATCTTTTAATTTTAATAACATCCAAAGATGTGATGTGTCATTTTATTAAATATGCAAAAATTACAAATTTACACTTTAATTGTAATTAGGTTAGCCTCATTTGCATAAATAAACATCCAGTGAAGATCCAGAAAAGATTATTTGAAATGTAATTTGCAGGTTTTAAAAATAAAGTAATAAAACCCTGTAGTGTCTCGCCTTAAGTGACAAAATAAATGAGCTTTCTCTAACAGCATGTTTATTTCATTATTATTAGATTGAAAAAGGAGAGTTTCTTATTAATATGATTTAAATGAAGCTGAAATCTCGTCCAGTTTTCTTTTTTTATGTGGAGAAGTAAAATTAAGGTCAGACCTTATGTTAGATTACTGCTTATTAATTAGTTAGCCTGTGTGTGTGTGTGTGTGTGTGTGTGTGTGTGTGTGTGTGTGTGTGTGTGTGTGTGTGAAAACCCATGAGAAGTCGGCGTGTCTGAATCATGGACTTAAATAAATCTTTAAATTGTTTCTCTACTTAGTAATTTACTTCTAATTTATAAAAAAAAAAACATTCAAAAAGAGGAAGAGTTCTGGAACGCGAGCGTGTGAAGGGTTTCCGTGGCGACGTGTACACACTTCCTGTTGTTTTCGTTTCTCGCACCCGGTGTAGGAACTGATTAACACAGTTTAAGATGCGTGGATAAGTGAATAATAAACTGAAAGGTTAAGCAGTTTATTTTATAAGGAAGCTCAGGTGGGTCTCTCACGCACACACACACACACACACACACACACACACACACACACACACACACACACACAGTCTCGAGCAGTCCACATCACGCTGGTCTTCATTGTTATGTACATGACTCTGTGACTGAGATGACTTCCTGTAGGATGTGACGTGTCCTGATTACAGCGCTGGCGTTAACGTTAAACTCCTCCCTCAACGTTCACGCCTTAAACTTCATCGCTACTGAGAGACAGCGGTGCGGCGGCGGCGCTTTAGTGTTTCACTCTCACCTCGTCATGTACGCTCTGCTACACAGCGTCGCCTTTCGAAGCCCATCATGCTGATATTCCGACACTCGACATCGCGCACGGCTAACTCAGCGTCGTGTTGCCGCATTGCATTCTGGGACTCCAGCGGTTGCTCGGAAATGAAAAGCGGCTCGAAACGCGACCGTTTTTTTTGTTTTCACACACAACTGCACTAGCAATAACAATAACCAGAAGAATATTGACAACAGCGCCCCCTGTGGGACACCAGAGAAACACACAACCGCTAACCTCGTAGGAAGAAAAAGACCCACGTGTTCTCACTAAACCCGTCACGTGTAGTTCCGTTTCAGGTGATGTAATGCGTTTCAGGGCGGAGTTTAACGTTAAATCGCCGTTATAAAATGTTCAGGCTGTTTGTGCTGTGTGTGTTTTTAATGGTTCTGAGCATTCAGGTGACGACTGTAACGAATGTCGACTTGTTTAATCTCCCTAAAGGTCATGACACACAAACCCAGAATGTTCAGAATTATCCAGAGGATGCAGTTTAATCAGGTTCTGTTCTTCTCCTTTCTTTTTCTTTGTAAGACTACCTGTGAAGACGTTCTCGTATTGTCCTCGCGCCGTGGGGGCGGGCCTTATAACTGTGACGCTTTTTTATCTCCAGTCTACATTGTGCAGGCCTTGACCTCTGGGCCTTAATATTAATACGAAGGATATTTCTTACACTTTAGAGCTTAAACACGGATCATTTAAAATGTGCTAATGTTTTAACATGTGAAAAAAAAACGTGATCTCTGGGAAAAGACGACGGGAGGAAGGTTTCAGCGGAAGTGTGGTGCGTGGAGAACGTCACGGGATTTTTCCATACAGCCTTAAAAACGATGTGAGCTTGATTTCTTTTCCTTTTCTATTGATGTAGCTAATCGATGTAAACCACTGAGGAACCTTAGAACTGACTTGCTCCATCTCTCCATGTGAACATCGTCTCCACGCTTCGGAACTGCGACCTGTAGCACCTCCGAGTGATCACGGACATCTTACAGGACGATGAGAATCAAACCCCGGGTGTGGATCACAGGAAGCCTGGACTGTGTGCCGAGGGTCCGAGTGTAAACGCTTCTGCTGGATCACTAAGGGCTGTTTGGTCTGATGGAAATTTCAATGAGCACAATAAAAAAAATCTCTTTATTTATTAGTTCAGAAATGCTGCTTTTTTTCCCCCAGGAGTGTTCATCACTTTTAAATGAATTAAAAACCTTCATCCTGATTGTAAGTGCTGCGTGAGGCTCGGGAGTTGAGAGAGTCAGAGGGAGGGAGGAACGGCGTCGGAACATCAAACCCACAACATCTCAGGAACTTTAACTGATGATGCAGTTAATCACAAGCTCTAATAATCTTTTATTAGTTAAACCTTTGTTTCTACACAGACAGGTGTGCAGGGGAACAATAGGAAAAATACTACAGCTGGGCCTCTGTATTCAAGTTTAATCCGCTCCGGAGGCGAGTTCTTAAAGTGAGGTGTCGTATTGTGAAGCGCATCGTCCCATAGGAAATAATGTAAATGCAGATAATCCGTTCCAGTCTCCAAAATATATTACCAATATTCCCAATTTCCAACACTATAATCATATTTCTGCATGTAAAAACAATCAAAACATTTATAAAAGACATAAAAATGAATTAAATATGAAATCAATTGAACCTCACTTCACATTAATTTCTGATTCCTCTCGGCACCGGCTGCTTTAAAACCCAAACTGAAAGCGGCTCCCTTTACTTCTCGCTCCCGTCCTCATGGTGCCACGTCTTCACTAAACCTCAAACTTAATACAGAATAATCAACAATAATTCCACTGACAGTAACAAGTTTTGACTTGTATCCCAGACGTACACGCGACTTAGCCGGTGTTTCCCGTGTGCCGAAAATCCCTGATATGTGGAGGAGAATTTCTTGCAAACTTTTCATTTTTAAGGGGAAAATTCCCTGAACACGTGTTAATATCCTCATATAAAAGGGATTAGAAGTAAAAACAAAGCCGTGGGATTAATGAGCGTCTGCATGCTGTGTGTTAATCAGAGACGTGATTGAAGGTCTGACTCGAGCGCAGATGTGAAGCGGCTCCACGGAGCGTTTGGGAATGGCTGCTGTAGGACGTTATTAATGAGCGGATGACTCAGGTACTCGAGACTCGAGAGCGGGACGTTAACGACCATCCAGAGAGTCCCGCGGGGTTTATTCCTCTTCTCCTCCGGCTGAGTCAGACGTGTAATAATGTGCTTTAAACTTCTGAACCTCATCACAATCAGAGCGACTCTCAGCAGATGGGAGAAGGAAACGACTCCAGAACCCCAAACCACACACAACAGATATTGAATTTTCGAGGAAGCAGAAGGTGAGTGTGAGAGCCGACCCCCCCCCTACAGCGCCGGTCCTGCTCCGTCAGCCCAGGAGTGTGTGTGTGCGTGTGTGTGTGTGTGTGTGGGGGGGAGTACAGATTAATATCAAACCCTTCTCTGGTTAAACATTAGAAAGCTTAAGCAGGATGTTTTATCTTTAGGGAGCTGCAGGTTGCCTCTGTCACTCGGGGGTCAGAGGTCAAAGTCGCCGCAAAGCTCGGAGTCGAAGCTGGAAACGACTTTAATCTGCTTTTGTCTTTATGCATCTGAATACCGGATTGATTTTTAAAGGAAGTGAAGTCTGGTATTGATCACCCTGTGTGTGTGTGTGTGTGTGTGTGTGTAATGCAGTCTCACTAGGACTTCACTTCCACTCTGACTCCCCAGTGAACCTGAACTTGGGCCTAAAAGAGAGAAGTGGAGAAGATCAACTCATTTCACATTGAACTTCATAACCTGTTAATAATCTGACTGAGGAATAAAATCAGATTATACACACCTCAATCAGACTATATCATTATTATACACACCCCTTCTAACTCCATGCTGGTTCCTGATGTTTATTTCTCTCTACACTGTAAAACAACACGGAAGGCGTTTATATAAAACACACAATAATCTCCTCTGAACAGTTGATATTCAGATGTATATCTGCTCCTTCTGCTCTGTAAAGCTTCATCACGGCTCTAATCTGAGGTGATAGGATCTAGAAAGCTGGTGCCGGATGTTCAGCTGGTTCATAACCTTCCTGAACTGGTTGCTGCTGCCGACTTTACTCCAAGTCGAGCTGTTTTAACTGCAGCGTGAGCACGGGCTCCTCTAACCGTGAGCTTCCTCCTGCGCGCGGGATCCTGGCACCAGCCTCCGCTACTCTAGAAATCCTCCAGGTGACCTGTGGGTGGTGCCACACCCGCCTCGGGACACTCACACATGATGCGCTGTTTCGAGCAGCTCAGCGTACAGCAGCTCCTTAATCGCGCTGCGTAGCACCCTGACTCTGAAACCTGATAGAAATCTGCCAGCAATAATAAGTCATCCTTCTCCTTCTCATCCTCAAACTGCTCTAACGTGGCCCAAACTGTAAACTGGTCAAGGGTACCAGTTATCCTAACCCAGTACCTAACCCTAACCCTAACCCTAACCCTAAATTTTGCAGCCATGTCTAAGAAAAAAACTAAACACTCTCTTGCCACAAAGACAAATTCCACCGGACAAACACAACAACAATGGCACTGATACAGCAATCGGGACGGAGCGAGGGAACGCACCGGACGAGCCCCCAATTCTGTTCCGCCCCGGTCTAGGTCGGTCCGTAACAGAAAACAAACGATGTGAAAACGGTGAACAACAATCATCCAGGGGGTGGGGAGACTAATAGTGCGTTTGCTTAGTGTTTATTTTACAAAAGTGAATAAGCAAATCCCCAAAAGTGGCAGCGACCTTCAGATGCCGACAAGGTCAAAATAATAAACAAAAATTCCCTCTGACCAACACTGAAGTGGAAATACTCAACCTACACCAAAGACAAAAATCAGAAATACTATATACTTCCCTTCCTCCCTCACTAACCATAAACCAGGAGAAAACCAGGCATGAACACAATGCCGTCGACGCCTTACTAAGCCACTCAATAACGAATTAAATACGAATATATACAAAAAGTATTTACAATCCAAACCAACAAAACAAAGAAACACAAAGACGTAGTCAAAACAAACCAAAGGTCACACAGGGAGTAGGTGAACAAAACCCAGGCAGACATCAACAGGGGAAAGTCTAAGTGTAGTCAGGATCGTAGCCGGGGGTCATAGACAGAGTAACCCTTTATAATCAGTTACAGGATAAACAGTAAACAAGACCCGGACTGAAGGAGTTTAGGTAGAGGACTCTGGGTCTCCTGTAGGATCAAATCATCTGGAAGGGGCGGGATCAACACTGGGAGAGGCGTGGCCAGGAGGTGATTGACAGCAGGTCAGTGTGAAGTGTAGAGGATCAACAGTGTGACACTGAGTCTGTAGATAAACAAATCCTGTAACTCTAATGACCTGTGTGTGATTATACACACCAACACACACACACACACACACACACACACTGATGCAGCACAACTTCATCATTCATATAATTCATATCGGTCACTCTCAAAAGTTTTCTACAGTGTGTGTGTGTGTGTGTGTGTGTGTGTGTGTGTGTTTAAGGAGTGTGTATGTAACACTTATCGTACCCGCTGCAACGGTGACTGTGATGTGAATTAAACACACAGACAGATAAACACACAACGAGCTCTGTGTGTGTGTGTGTGTGTGTGTGGAGCTTTTTTAATAAACTGATTTTATAATCGTTGTTGTTTCTAAACATCCGGCACGACACACACACACACACACACACACACACACACACAGAGCTCGTTGTGTGTTTATCTGTCTGTGTGTTTAATTCACATCACAGTCACCGTTGCAGCGGGTACGATAAGTGTTACATACACACTCCTTAAACACACACACACACACACACACACAGATTCTGCTCCTGACTTTTAGAGAAAAACGTTTCCCATAAACATCTTCAGGAAAAAGCAGCTGTTACCATGGAAACGGAAACTCGTGCATTAATATGAACCTGCGCTGCTGCAGAGCTGCTGTTAGAGCGTGAACTCATCAGCGCCCCCTGCCTGCTGTGCGGGGGAGTGAGAGGTGGGCCGCGTCTCCGTGTCGCTCTTCAGCTGATGTGATGTGAAACGACCCCTTTAATAACACTGACAGTGATGTCACTTCCGGGTCGCGACCTCACACACACACGGGCCACCTGGCAGCGCTCAGACGCTCAGAGGGCCCGAGAGCAACAGACCGGCGCCGAATAAGTCCCCATCTAAAGGACGTGCTGATATGCAACATACTGCTCTGTGCAAAAGTATTCACCCCCTTCATCTCTTAAAAAACACCTTATGATGCTCATAGTCCTTCATTTCCTGAATGTTTATCTGATGAGAAAAAAAACTTACGGCATGACAGCGTGGGAGGGGCAACACACACACACACACACACACACACACACACACACACACACACACACACACACACACGCGCACACACACACACACACACACACTGCTGGCCCAGCACTCAGAGCGACAGTTAGGGTAATTAGTGAGGCTTTAATTTACTAGAGGATGATCAGCCTCATGATCTCTTCTCTAATTGCTCCATGTGTGTGTGTGTGTGTGTGTGTGTGACAAAACAGAATTACTGACAGTCTGCTTCAAGGACAGAGAGAAGTCAAAAACTCTGAAAACACACTGGGGGGGATGTTTATAAGAATCCATCACACACACACACACACACACACACACACACACACAAACAGTCCTAAACACTCACTCATTAATAAACCACACGGGGCGGGGCCGGGGGCGGGGCCCTGTTACAGGGAAGTAATGAGGGACGGGCCGGGGTGAAGGAGTGGACTCAGTGTTCTGATTATGTTCCTCTGGCGGCGCGGCCCTGAGTGTGTGTGTGATCCCCGTTACCCCCCTCGGGCTCGCGGCAGAGCGCCCCCTGTCTGTGTGCGCTGCTGGTCGTGTCGCTTCTGCAGCTCGAGCCGTTTATAAACCAGATTGCTGAATGCAGCAGGAGGTGTGTGGTTGCGTGTGTGTGTGTGTGTGTGTGTGTGTGTGCGCGGACGACAGGGAGAGCGTGATGAAATGATCAGGTGAGTTACTATCACATCTCGGCCGGTGTTTAGGGCGTCTACTGAGGGTTACACACCGAGCCCCACACACGCCACACACACACACACACACACACACACACACACACACACACACACACACACACTCACATACACCTGCACGAGCCACTTAGAAGCACATCCCTCTGTTTTATACCAGTAGGCCTCCTCTCCCCTCTTATTTCATTCTCTTCTCGTCTCTTCTCTTCCACTCAGGAGACACCTCAGGAGAACTGCCTGCGCTGCTGCTGCTTCTTCTTCTTCTTCTTCTTCTTTATTCAGAAACATAATTACACCCTCAGGCATTTTCATGAATTATGAAGAACTGATCCTTTTGGAAAGCAAATCTCAGATCCGAGAGCAATAGAAATATCTGTCGTCAGGAGCGAATAAATAATAAATCATCGGCTTCAAAGTGACGAGAGCTTTAATGTGGTGTCTGAATCAGGCTGGACATTACGCTTTAATGAGGGAGTAAACCACTGCAGGCAGGGGGCGCTGTGACAGAACACTAGTGAAGGACTGGATCCTAAACGCGCTGATCCGAGTGATTATCCATCAAACCCGCGTTAGACTTCAAACCGATTAACAACGAACGTTTCAGCGTTGAGCAGACGGACTCATCCAGAGAGACTCATTAAACATCTGAGCAGGTGAAGGTGAAGGGCCTCGATCAAGGGCCCCACAGGGACAACTTGGTGGTCATGGGATTTGAACCTGGGGCCTTCCGAGCCGTAATCTAATGCCTCAGCCACTGAGCCCCCGACGTCTCTCCCTCGTCCCCGACGTCTCCCTCGTCCCCGTGATGTCTCCCTCCACATGCTACAGGGGCGTCTCCTCTGTTTCTGCGACGCGTCCACCCTACACCTGAACAATCAGTTGCTATGGAAACTAGACAAATTAAAACAAGCTGCTGTTATAGAAAATCCTTCTGACCAATCAGAGGCCAGGATTCAATACATCAGCGTTATGTATAAATAAATAAATAATGAACAGTGAACAGTGAAGCACTCGTTTATTATCTGATAGAAACAAACAGGAAGATGCTTCGCGTCGCTCCGGTGCTGATCTGAGGATTATTCCGGAAAGTCTGTGTTTCTCAGTGATGTTAGTGAAAGTGATTTCTGGAAGTCAGATTAATGTCGTGTTCCTACAATAATAAGGATCGAGCGCGAGAATAATGAAGCTGCGTCTGAAGAACATCACACACATTATCACACTAAAGTTTGTGCAGAAAATCCCACGGCTCGGTAGAAACCGGAGCCGAGTGCGAGTCGATACGGCGGAGTAATCAAGCCTGCAGCAGGGAAATGAAGAGAGGGATAAAAATAAAAAAAAAACAGATGAGAAAAGAAGAAACGAACGAACAAAAACACCTTCTGGGTTTCCGTAATCCATTTAAGCCGCTTCTAACTCGGCAAGAAAACTCCTTTTGGAAGCTTCTGAGCAATCATGATAGGGTGGGTTATTGGAGCTAATGTGATCTCACACACACACACGCACACACACGCACGCACACACACGCACACACACACACACTCCAGCGTAACATGCTGATGCACCTCCATGAGTTTGAATGTTTAGGGCCGGCGGGAATGGAGTGAGCGAGAGAGGAGAGTGTGTGTGTGTGTGTGTGTGTGTGTGTGGAGGCGTGTTTGAGTTTATAAGAGCTAAAGCGATGAGGGATTCTGTGATCAGCTGGAAGACATTTGGAGAATTCCTCACAGGGACGTACAGAGGCTTTTCTTAAACCTGGTCACGGAGCTGCGGCTCCTTCAGGCGCTTTTGTGTTTTTCTGTTCGAACCCGACGCACACGACTCATCAGGGAGGTTCACCGGGGAGAACAGCGAGCCTCAGAAGCGGCGCCGAGCTGCAGCAGCGGATCTGAGCAACGGACGGCAAAATATAAAACTTCTGAATCGTTTGGCAGGAAAAAGACACTGGGGCAAAAATGTTCAAATAAAGTAGAACACGAGCTGCAGAACCGCAGAACTGAATCTCAGAGCCGGAACCCGAGTTCGCACCGTCCCCTCTCACACACACACACACACACACACACACACACACACACACACACAGCTCTTATTTTGGCTTATAAATAAACATTATGTATTACCAGTACAATATATAAATGTAATATGTAAATGGGGTCAGAGTGGGTCAGAGTGGGTCAGAGTGGGTCAGCGCCTCACACCACCAGGGTCTCGGGTTCGGATCTCTCCTCCTCCTCCATGAGTGTGTGTGGAGTTCAGGTTCCTCTGGGTTCTCTGGTTTCCTCCCTCAGTCCAAAAACTGTATGCTGATTGGTGTTCACAAAAGTCATCCTAGTGTGTAATGAGGTGTGTGTGTGTGTGTGTGTGTGTGTGTGTGTGTGTGTGTGTTATGGGTGCGCCCCTGCGCCCAGGATCAGCGCTGCAGATAACAGATGCCTGGAATTGCTGTAAGTACGATGAATTAAACCCTTACAGAGATGTTTATAAACGTATGAAGGCAGTGAGACGGACTCGCAGTCGCTATGTGGACGGAGTAAAGTCTAACAGGAAACTAAACCGAGGGCTTAAAGACGATAAGCGTATTAAAACATTAACAATTCAGCGAGCGGATGATCCGTGTCAGAGTCACAGCGCTGAGGATCAAGTCAGAGCTGTGAGACGTCACAATGTTCATCTCCTCTTCACCAACCGGTCGTTAGCAACGATGTGAACTCCAACCAACCCTGGACCTCCGGACCAGTTTCTCACACCTCTCTAGATCCATCTCCGCTCCCCCGACCCTGCTGCTCCAGTGGGCTACTCCCACTCCTCCCACTCCTCCTGAATAGACTAGAAAACCCTCACATCACATGTGGTTAAGGCCGTGGAAGACACTGGTGCTGTTCCATCTCAGACCTCAGGTCCTATTTCATCGACATGCTACAGGTAGGAGTGGACGATGGAGTCAGGCCCAGCTGGACTACAACACCAGTGTGAAGGACTTTGACTCTAATTTCTGGAGCACAGGTAACATCATTAAACCAGTCCTGCTGAGAGAGAGAAGATGAGGAGGAGAATGTAGGTGGACATGTGCATGATCTCCTGGGTCACTACCTGTCAGATCGGCCCGAGGAGGTGGAGCTTTGAACCGTCCTGTCCGATCACCTGCTGAGCCGCAGCGCTCTCCTCTCCACCTTCCTCTTCACCCTACACACCGCAGACCTTCAGTACGGGGCGGAGCTCCACCATCTGCAGAGATGACCCCCAGGGGTCAGGATCCAAATCCACAGAGACCTTTGTGTTCTATTCTATTAGCATCAAGTTCAAATCCAACCGAGCTCACGTGTTCATCTGGATTTCAGTTCATCTGTTCATCTAACTTTATCTCACTTGTATTGCATCTCTATTTTACCCGTGTCTCACCGGTTTCTGTCCTGTATCTCACCGGTTTCTCTCCTGTATCTCACCGGTTTCTGTCCTGTATCTCATCTGTATCTCACCGGTTTCTCTCCTGTATCTCTCCTGTATCTCATCTGTATCTCTCCTGTATCTCATCTGTATCTCACCGGTTTCTCTCCTGTATCTCACCGGTTTCTCTCCTGTATCTCACCGGTTTCTCTCCTGTATCTCATCTGTATCTCTCCTGTATCTCATCTGTATCTCATCTGTATCTCATCTGTTTCTCTCCTGTATCTCATCTGTATCTCACCGGTTTCTCTCCTGTATCTCACCTGTAGCAGAGGTAATGTGACGCCCTGTTACAAAACTAAATCGGACCTCTTCCCTTCTTACTCACAAGCTTAGTGAGTGTCAGTGGTGTTGGTCACGTCTCTGGACCTGTAGTGACAAACACTTTAATAAACGTTAAACACTTCACTTCATTAGAAACATCATAAGTGTTCATACTAAACGTCCTCCAGCGAGTCCACACCAGAACAAGAGCGCAGACGTCTCTCAGTTTTTATTCTGGAATACATCAAGAAGACACGTAGAGAGTGCTTGAGCAGATCCTCACACACACACACACACACACACACACACACACACACACACACACACACACACACACACACACACATTTTGAGTGACAGCAGTAAGAGTGCTCAGAATGACCTCTGTCACAGTTGTTCTCATCGCCGTCCTCCACATCAGTACACCAGGGACCGGCTCCATCTCACATTCTCTAGTTTAAAATGCCAAACTGGGCAGAGAACAGATAACACACACACACACACACACACACACACACACACACACAGGGTGATATCTGCAGCCGTATCTTCAGTGCAGTCACAGTGGAGCTCAGGCAGAAAGTGCGCTGCGCTCCGTCACTAGAGGGAAACTTTGTGGAGTTTCGTCTCCGTCTTCATTCCAGCAGTCAGTCATTAACCCTGCAGCGCCGCCGCGTCCAACTCAGTTTCACTTGAGCTCCGTGCGGGGATCGTCCTCACAGCCACCGACTTTGCCTTTTTCCTCTCCTCTGTTCCCAGACGGCGGTTATCAGGTGGCCTCGTGTTCATTTCTATGACGAGCGTCTTATTGTCCTCGTTATCTCCAGACGAAACGTCTGTCCGACTCGGGCGGGTCAGCTCTTCATTCATTTACTGTTTTTCATTAGCGAATGACATCCTTAATCCCAAATCAGGACTCGCACACCGTTCTGTCATAAAAAAGCCTTTAATTAAATGTTATTGTGAATTCATTATACATTAAATGAAAAAAAAAAAAACTGAAAAAGGTTTCGTGAACAGATTAACTCTGAATACAGGACCAGAAAAAAAAAAAATGTAAAACTTTAGTGACAAAAACTCGGTGGAGAACTGTAACGTGAACAGGAAATCTATATAGCCGGGCCCTCCCGGCTGAGTGGTAGTAGTAGCCTTAATGTGGGAGCCCCCTAGTGACGGGGAGGAATTGGACACGACTAAATTAGGGAGAAAATCGGGGAAAAATCCAAAAAAAAAAAAAAGCCATTAGAGTGAATCTCTAATTTCCTGGCGTTCCCGCGTCCCAATGGAGCTGAAAAGTGTCGTCTCGTTCCCGAGTGGAGAAAGAACATCTCAGCTTCCCAGAATTCCCGCGCAGTGGAAACGCCCTGGACTCAGAGTGCTGGAGTTCCCAGGAGGCCACGTTCCCGCAGGGCAGATCCAGCTCGTTCCAGACGATCCTCTGAGAGGGAACACTCGGGGGTTCTGTCTTAAACCAGAAAGCGCATAAATACACCATCATCATCATCAGCTCCTGCGGGACTCTCCAGCTCAGTCAGGGGAGAAAACTCAAGGTTACCACTCCGCACATCAATTCTCATTCCAGCACTGTGGTATTTTACAGGAGGGGGCGGGGCTTCCAGAGGCCCGCGTGTTTTCGGGTACTAACGCGCCGCAGCACTCCGCCGACCTGATGCAGGCCGATTATGTAAATGTGTAAATGTCTGCAGGTCTGTTCTTCTACACAGATTATTTTAGACTCGCTCTGTTCTCGCCGTCGTGAGCGTCGTTCCGTTCGCGCGCTGGAAGGAAACTCGCTAAATGAGCCTTTGGAGGCCTGAAGCTTCGACTCGACTCAACTGCAGAGTGAAGAAGCGAGACTCGGAGAGAACCGGGAACTGATGCAATCTCCTGCTGCATACGGCAAGAGGAGCTGGACGAGGACGCTTCTCTGTCTAATTAGGAGTTTCTCAAAGGACCAACACACACACACACACACACAGAGTGGAATCTCTGCGTGGATGTTATTTTTCTCTGAGATATGAAGTAAATTGAACCGTCGAGCGTGCGAGGTCATCCTGCAGGACGATGGCCCTCCTGACGTACACGATGATGATGATGATGATGATGATGATGTCATTTCTCCGACAGTACTGTCACTTCTGTCTCTGTATCTGAGGCGGTTATGGAGATGCACTAATTGTGGATGAAGATCAGACCGGAACGTTGAGCGCAGTTTGTCTCCCGTCAGCTTTTCTGTCGGATGTGAGATCGAAATCGTAGCGAGGTCACAAGGTCACGACCTGAGGTAGTAATACACCAATTTATTAAACTATAAAGTTCTCATGATGCAGTGGACCTGAACAAACTCTCAGCAAACTCAGAGAAAGGAATTAAAGTGAAACAGTTTTTATTATTCTTTATTTGGAACATGAAAGTAATTAACGGACACGGCGACACACGAAGCTCCCAGAATCTAAAGATACGAGTACAACACCGCCCATCCATCCCCCCCCCCCCCCCTAGCACATTAGCGCTCTTTAGCCTGCACTGGGTGAAAAAGATGAGACGAGACAGTAAAGCTGAAACCTCACAGGGGGGCCAATAGTTTTATGAATTCATCCATCAGCTCACACACTGTGACGGGTTGAAGAGCTTCAGTTACATCTGTTTCAGCAACACATCCACGTTTAATCTATTAATAAACTCGACAGAAAAGATAATAAAGAAAATAATAAAAAAGATTCAGTTCTGAGCCACTTGTCTCTCAGAGCAGTGTGCACCGTGTGTGTGTGTGTGTGTGTGTGTGTGTGTGTGTGTGTGTGTGTGTGTGTGCGTGTGTGTGTGTACATTAAGCACAGTGTTTAAGTGACGGTCTGCCGGCTGAACAGGTCGAGTGTGACGGCGCTGAGGAACACCGGGATGCTCTTCTGGTGGAAGAGATGCAGCTCCACCAGCTCAGTCAGCGTGCGCGAGAAATCCGTCTCCAGGAGCTGCATGCTTCCGGTTCCCCCCGCTCCGCTGGCCTGGACACACACACACACACACACACAAGAATAAATGAGTGCAGGGTTAACTACAGCACAATCACACAATCTCACACACACACACAATCTCACACACACACACACACACACACACACACACACTGAGAGCAGCAGTGTTGCTGGAGCCACTCGGTCTGCCCCTGCGCGGTGTGGCGCGGTGTGGTGTGGCGCGGTGTCGTCCCGGGCACCATGCGGGTTTGTTTTCCTCTTCTTCCCTAAATCACACTCACGAAAGGTCGACTGCATGTTTCTTCTGTTCTCAGACGGAGATTTATTCAAATCGTGACCTTATCAGCGATTGTTTGCATATTCAGCACCTCAGAAATGTGCAGCGAGCAATATTCGACCTTTTCGTCAACAATGTGTTTTGTTTTTTCAACTCACAAAATCCTACACCGAGCGCGCGAGTTCAACAAGACTCGTGAAGTTCCCGCGGATGACCCGCACTAAAACTTCATCGGGGTCCTAATGAAGCTTGGTTTCCTCCTCAGGGTGCCATTACTTTCACACTGCCTGAAGAGCCAGACTAATTAGTTTTAATTCATGGATTTGTTTTGAAAGCTGGCATTAAATTAGCGTGTAATTAAAATAAATAAGAGATTTAAAGGTGACTTCAAAGGAAACTCGTTAATAAACTCGATGATTAAACGATCTGAAAACCATCGATGGAGGTGCAGAGTAAGGAGTCGCCGCGCGGGGGTGAGTTTGTGACGAGTGGGAGGAGCTTTCACTTTCCCCTCCTCCTCCACACGTTCCTCGCAGAGTAACGAATAAAATCATCCGTCGTTCGGCCGCATCTGGGTTCCGTGTGGAAATCTGTGGAAAGAACCGAGGCGTCCGCTCCGAGGCTGCGGGTCTGCCGCGCGCCACTCACCCGCGCGCCACTCACCCGCGCGCCACACAAGCGACTCGCAACACTGATTCCGGAGACCTCAAACCTCAGTGCTCATTAACTTCTATAAACACGATCCCACTCTTCGATTGTGAATTTTTATTAAATTGGTGTATAATTAATTCCACACAGAACTCGTTTCTTTCCTAATCAGTGTGTGACGCTGTGTGAGTGAGCGGGAAAGCGTCATGGAATTATCTGTGAATTAAAGAGGTGTGAAGAGCTGGAAATGTTTAATCAGCTTCAAGTGCTGCTCAGAGTAAAACATAATTACACACATACACACTAACACATCTTTAACACACGGGGGATATATATACACAATATACACTACGCTGCACACACAGACACACACTATATGCATGGGTAGTGTGTGGTGATTAAATCAGAACGTTTAGATTAGATTTAGAGCGAAACCATATGTGTTTTTACACAAGTTTCTCATCACAACTGAGTGTAGATCACCTCGCTGTTTCTCCAACACCAGCAGTAACATCAGCAGTAACATCAGCACCAGGATAAACACCAGCAGTAACAGCAGGATAAACACCAGGATAAACACCAGCACCCGGATAAACACCAGCAGTAACACCAGCATAAACACCAGCATAAACACCAGCACCCGGATAAACACCAGCAGTAACACCAGCAGTAACGGCAAGATAAACACTAGCACCAGGATAAACACCAGCAGTAACACCAGCAGTAACACCAGCAGGATAAACACCAGCATAAACACCAGCAGGATAAACACCAGCAGGATAAACACCAGCATAAACACCAGCAGTAACAGCAAGATAATCACCAGCACCAGGATAAACACCAGGATAAACACCAGCAGTAACGGCAAGATAAACACCAGCACCAGGATAAACACCAGGATAAACACCAGGATAAACACCAGGATAAACACCAGGATAAACACCAGGATAAACACCAGCGTGGCCCATCAGACTATCACACTCTCCTTCATTTCTGTTTTCGGACCGTTTAGATCGATGACGCTGAACATCTTTGCTACGGCTAAATTAGCCTGTGCTGTGGTGCAGAACCACCTGTCAGCTCTCCACAAACGATCAGTGGAGCGTCTATTCATCAGAGCGCTAATGGAAACAAGAATATGCATGAAAAGTACTGATCCTGCAATGCGTCTAAAATCAATCTGGCTAACACGACCGGTTAAACCGAGCGCTCACTCAATTCGAAATTCCAAAACTTTACAAACATTTCATCCAGGCTTTCAGAAGGTCTTCAGAGGTTCGTTTCTGCTGGAGGAATCAGCCTGCTGATGAGAGACTGTTAGAGGACAGATAGGGAGGCTACAGTAACTCCATTACTGTAATCACTCTTTACGGACGCGCTGAACAGAAACGCACCTCAGAAATAAGGTGATTGAGGAGGATGAGCTTCAGCTAAACAACATCATGTTCCGCTCCTGTCAGCCAAGAACAGGAATCTGAGGCAACACTGTGGACATGCTGTGGAGGGCTGAAGACCAGAACACCACCACAGCATCGAGAGCAGGACTCCATGGACTCTGTGGGACCAGTGCGGCAGGTTCTCCTGGTGTAACGGTGTGGAGATGAGGGTTCCTTAACATCGGCCTCATGCAGAACCTGACTGCCACAATGACCAGGATCTCCAGTGTTTCCAGCATCGTGTGGAGTCCATGAAGACCAGCGGAGTTCATAAAGTGTTTAACAGCTAATACAAAGCTCTTGTTCTTCTTATCGCTGGACTTCATTGTGCTAGGGGTCAGGGGTCGCTCAGTGGTTAAGGCATTGGACTAAGTTTCAGAAGGTCCCAGGTTCGAACCCCACAACCAACAACTTGTCCCTCAACTACTCAGATTTATAAAAGAGACAAAAATCTAAGTGACTTTGCATAAAGGCGTCGGACAAATGCTGTAATGTAAACATCACTAGAAAACTCTTTTGTATATACGTTTGTATAAATAAACTGATTCCATATTTTATTTCATTAGTTTGGAAATTTTGTTACGATTTTAAAACCTTGAGTCACTGTATCACAACTAAAGCTTCATCACTCAACTAGACAGTCCATTTCTAATAACATGCCATTTCTGATTTAAACAAACAAGAGCGTCTTTTTTAACCACACACAATAAATACAAATACAGTGCTGTGAAAAAGTTCTTGCCCCCTCCTGTTTTTTCGTTGGAGTGGCCTAGTGAAAGTCCAGGCTTGAATCTGACCGAGATGAACTTAAACAGGCCGTTCATGCTCAAAAACTCTCCGATGTGGCTGAATTATAACAATTCTGCAAAGGAGAGCGGACCAAAATTCCTCCACGGTGATGTGAGAGACTCGGTGCCATTTATCACAAACTGGAGCTTTTGTCCCTTGATAGATAAAATCATCATTTAAGAACTGCATGTTATATTTACTCGGGTCACCTTCGTGTGATATAAAATTTGACGATCTCAATCATTTAAGTGTCAATAAAATGTGAAGGAGGCAAATACTTTTACACAGCAGTCTACAAATTCAAAAAGTTTCAAAGTCAAGTTAAAATTTAATTAAACATAAATCTCTATCATTTCTCCGAGCAGCTCGTATCTTTGCCATAACTGTAAGAGACTTAACAAATGGTTCGTCTCCGCTCCTTTAATTTCCCTGAACTCCAGCGTTTAGTCTTAAACTCTACATTTATTTCACACCACTAATGTGTTTTAAAAAGTTCCTGACTGTTCGTTACTGTAATAACCTGCAGATTTTTGCAATTAGATAATTACGCAGGTTAACCCTGACGCAGCTTTGATCCCGATCAGAGCGCTCGGCGCGGCGTACACACACACACACACACACACACACACACACACACACACACACGTCAGAGCCGATCTCCAGCCGGGAGACGAGACGCAGGCTTGCCTCGTTAAGACGAGGGACGAGAACTCTTCACTAATCAGTGGAATGCAGAGGCTTCACTCACATGCAGATTCTGACATTTAGCTCTCAGAGGCAAGAGAGAGAGAGTGTGCGTGTGTGTGTGTGTGTGTGTGTGTGTGTGTGTGCGTGCGTGCGTGTGTGGAGTCTCCGTACGCAATATTTATTAAAAAGTAAAAGCGTCTCGTTATTAACATCTACAGAAACCAGCTCAGGCCTCCTGGACCCGCGTGAACCGGCCTGAAGAACCACTGACGACTCGCAATCATCTCGAGTCTCATGAAGAGCTGAAGAGCTCATGCTTTATGTTTCTACATCACTGATCTCTCTCTCTCTCTCACACACACACACTGCAGTGGGACGCCTGATGAATGAGAAGAGAGACACAAGACAGGAGCGTCAGTGGGAATTGCGCAGGATCTCAGAAGGACATCTCTGGACACTGACCTGTCACACACACACACACACACACACACGATGTCTCTGTCCTGAGCTTTACTTTCACTACACTGAGCCCGTCTCTGCTCGTCTCAGGAGATCACACTCCGCCCTGAAACACTGTCTCTGTGTTTATACTGAAGTGTGTGTGATGTGTTTAGTCACGGTGTTGATTACAGCGGTGTTTCAGACTGATTTTTGATTTGATTCAGTAACACTCATGTTTTGTATTAAAAACTAATAAGAGTATTTAATAAACACTGAAATGTTGTACAAGTTGTGTTGATGCTTTAAAGTCATGTCCCATACAAAGAGATAAACTTCTGCTCCACACTCCAGACCAGTAGGGGGCAGTATTACACCCAACCAACTATAAACTCAAAAAGAGGGAGCGACAAACCGCCTTCACTATAAAGTATTAGTATTAGATGGAAACAGTTTGTATTTGTTGCAAAAGCTGCAGAATATTTGTCACTTTTTGTCTTTTAACCTTTAACCTTTGTAAATTTATATAAAATCAGTAAAAAAAAAAGAAAATCGATTCCGATTCAAAACGCAACTCACGGATTCAAATTAGTAAAGTGACAACAGAAGGCCGATTCATTCACACAACCCTAGTGTTAGTGGTGTTCGTGGTGTTGGTGACAGTGAAGGTGTTTGTTGTACTGATGATATCTGGGGTGTTGTTGATTTTGACAGTGATGGTGTTGACGGTGATGGTAGTGTTGGTGTGGCGGTGGTATTGATGGAGGTGGTGTTGAACGTGGTGGTGTTGACGGTGTTGTTAATGATGGCTGTACATGTATAGATGGTGGTGGTGATGTTGACGGTGGTGGTGTTGAACGTGGTGGTGTTGACGGTGTTGTTAATGATGGCTGTACATGTATAGATGGTGGTGGTGATGTTGACGGTGGTGGTGTTGAACGTGGTGGTGTTGAACGTGGTGGTGTTGAACGTGGTGGTGTTGACGGTGCTGTTAATGATGGCTGTACATGTGTAGATGGTGGTGGTGATGTTGACGGTGGTGGTGTTGAACGTTGTGGTGTTGACGGTGTTGTTAATGATGGCTTTACATGTGTAGATGGTGGTGGTGATGTTGACGGTGGTGGTGTTGACGGTGTTGTTAATGATGGCTGTACATGTGTAGATGGTGGTGGTGATGTTGAACGTTGTGGTGTTGACGGTGTTGTTAATGATGGCTGTACATGTGTAGATGGTGGTGGTGATGTTGATGGTGGTGGTGTTGAACGTTGTGGTGTTGACGGTGTTGTTAATGATGGCTTTACATGTGTAGATGGTGGTGGTGATGTTGACGGTGGTGGTGTTGACGGTGTTGTTAATGATGGCTGTACATGTGTAGATGGTGGTGGTGATGTTGAACGTTGTGGTGTTGACGGTGTTGTTAATGATGGCTGTACATGTGTAGATGGTGGTGGTGATGTTGATGGTGGTGGTGTTGAACGTTGTGGTGTTGACGGTGTTGTTAATGATGGCTTTACATGTGTAGATGGTGGTGGTGATGTTGACGGTGGTGGTGTTGACGGTGTTGTTAATGATGGCTGTACATGTGTAGATGGTGGTGGTGATGTTGAACGTTGTGGTGTTGACGGTGTTGTTAATGATGGCTGTACATGTGTAGATGGTGGTGGTGATGTTGACGGTGGTGGTGTTGAACGTGGTGGTGTTGGCGGTGCTGTTAATGATGGCTGTACATGTGTAGATGGTGGTGGTGATGTTGACGGTGGTGGTGTTGAACGTTGTGGTGTTGACGGTGTTGTTAATGATGGCTGTACATGTGTAGATGGTGGTGGTGATGTTGACGGTGGTGGTGTTGACGGTGTTGTTAATGATGGCTGTACATGTGTAGATGGTGGTGGTGATGTTGAACGTTGTGGTGTTGACGGTGTTGTTAATGATGGCTGTACATGTGTAGATGGTGGTGGTGATGTTGACGGTGGTGGTGTTGAACGTGGTGGTGTTGACGGTGCTGTTAATGATGGCTGTACATGTGTAGATGGTGGTGGTGATGTTGACGGTGGTGGTGTTGAACGTGGTGGTGTTGACGGTGTTGTTAATGATGGCTGTACATGTGTAGATGGTGGTGGTGATGCTGAACGTTGTGGTGTTGTTAATGATGGCTGTACATGTGTAGATGGTGGTGGTGATGTTGACGGTGGTGGTGTTGACTGTGGTGGTGTTGACGGTGCTGTTAATGATGGCTGTACATGTGTAGATGGTGGTGGTGATGTTGACTGTGGTGGTGTTGAACGTGGTAGTGTTGAACGTGGTGGTGTTGACGGTGTTGTTAATGATGGCTGTACATGTGTAGATGGTGGTGGTGATGTTGAACGTTGTGGTGTTGACGGTGTTGTTAATGATGGCTGTACATGTGTAGATGGTGGTGGTGATGTTGACGGTGGTGGTGTTGACGGTGTTGTTAATGATGGCTGTACATGTGTAGATGGTGGTGGTGATGTTGAACGTTGTGGTGTTGACGGTGTTGTTAATGATGGCTGTACATGTGTAGATGGTGGTGGTGATGTTGACGGTGGTGGTGTTGAACGTGGTGGTGTTGACGGTGCTGTTAATGATGGCTGTACATGTGTAGATGGTGGTGGTGATGTTGACTGTGGTGGTGTTGAACGTTGTGGTGTTGACGGTGTTGTTAATGATGGCTGTACATGTGTAGATGGTGGTGGTGATGTTGACGGTGGTGGTGTTGAACGTGGTGGTGTTGACGGTGTTGTTAATGATGGCTGTACATGTGTAGATGGTGGTGGTGATGTTGAACGTTGTGGTGTTGACGGTGTTGTTAATGATGGCTGTACATGTGTAGATGGTGGTGGTGATGTTGACGGTGGTGGTGTTGAACGTGGTGGTGTTGACGGTGCTGTTAATGATGGCTGTACGTGTGTAGATGGTGGTGGTGATGTTGACGGTGGTGGTGTTGACTGTGGTGGTGTTAATGATGGCTGTACATGTGTAGATGGTGGTGGTGATGTTGACTGTGGTGGTGTTGAACGTTGTGGTGTTGACGGTGTTGTTAATGATGGCTGTACATGTGTAGATGGTGGTGGTGATGTTGAACGTTGTGGTGTTGACGGTGTTGTTAATGATGGCTGTACATGTGTAGATGGTGGTGGTGATGTTGACGGTGGTGGTGTTGAACGTGGTGGTGTTGAACGTGGTGGTGTTGACGGTGCTGTTAATGATGGCTGTACATGTGTAGATGGTGGTGGTGATGTTGATGGTGGTGGTGTTGAACGTTGTGGTGTTGACGGTGTTGTTAATGATGGCTTTACATGTGTAGATGGTGGTGGTGATGTTGACGGTGGTGGTGTTGACGGTGCTGTTAATGATGGCTGTACATGTGTAGATGGTGGTGGTGATGTTGACTGTGGTGGTGTTGAACGTTGTGGTGTTGACGGTGTTGTTAATGATGGCTGTACATGTGTAGATGGTGGTGGTGATGTTGACGGTGGTGGTGTTGACGGTGTTGTTAATGATGGCTGTACATGTGTAGATGGTGGTGGTGGTGTTGAACGTGGTGGTGTTGACGGTGCTGTTAATGATGGCTGTACATGTGTAGATGGTGGTGGTGATGTTGACTGTGGTGGTGTTGAACGTTGTGGTGTTGACGGTGTTGTTAATGATGGCTGTACATGTGTAGATGGTGGTGGTGATGTTGACGGTGGTGGTGTTGACGGTGTTGTTAATGATGGCTGTACATGTGTAGATGGTGGTGGTGATGTTGACCGTGGTGGTGTTGACGGTGCTGTTAATGATGGCTGTACATGTGTAGATGGTGGTGGTGATGTTTACTGTGGTGGTGTTGAACGTTGTGGTGTTGACGGTGTTGTTAATGATGGCTGTACATGTGTAGATGGTGGTGGTGATGTTGAACGTGGTGGTGTTGACGATGCTGTTAATGATGGCTGTACATGTGTAGATGGTGGTGGTGATGTTGACTGTGGTGGTGTTGAACGTTGTGGTGTTGACGGTGTTGTTAATGATGGCTGTACATGTGTAGATGGTGGTGGTGATGTTGACGGTGGTGGTGTTGAACGTGGTGGTGTTGACGGTGTTGTTAATGATGGCTGTACATGTGTAGATGGTGGTGGTGATGTTGACGGTGGTGGTGTTGAACGTGGTGGTGTTGACGGTGTTGTTAATGATGGCTGTACATGTGTAGATGGTGGTGGTGAACGTGGTGCCCTTGACCTTAGTGCAGTTGGTGACGGTGGTCATGTTATCAGTGGTGGTAGTGACCGTTATGCTGGTGTTTGTGTTGACGGTGGTGGTGTTGAGGTGGTACAGTTGGTGGTAAAAGACACAGGACTGCATTGTGGGTAACGTATCCAGAGTAAGAATCCACAGAGAGACGCTCACAGGCCACGCAATGGACGAGGAGGAGTCACACACCAGTTCTTCATCAAGAATGTTTTTAAGATCTAGTTACACTGTTGTATTTTTCAGGTGACACTGTAAATCAGTTTTTTGATGCTAAACACTCTGTTATGAGACCCAGAACAGTGTGTGTGTGTGTGTGTGTGAGAGAGAGAGACAAGGGTACATCCTGAAAAGTTGTGGGCGTGGCAGGTGTGACATCACATCTAATAAAACTCTGTCTGAAAACTCAGAGACACATACCATTAACGCTAATCTGATCAGCCGCACTGCCTCTCTCAGCACGACACACACACACACACACACACACACACACACACACACACACACACACACACACACACACACACACACACACAGGGCTTCAGGATGTAATCAGTGGCTCGGTTAGACTTACTAATCAGCTTCTGATTGGACAGGAGAGAACCCCAGAGATCCGTGCGCTCGCCACGGCTACCGAGCAGGTGAGTGGAACCAGGCGGCTCTTCATGAAGAAATGAAGACGATGACCTAGTGATCACAAGCCACGCCCCCTCCAACTAGCTTAGAATAAAGGTCAAGACACGCCCATTTCTGAGAGACAGTACTCATCTTGCACACAGACAGGTTCGAGAAACTAAGCCCATCTGAATAGCATGTTTTCAGCACATTCTCCAACAGGGGGCGCTCTCTACACACACACACACCTGAGTACACTCCTCACTCTAAGCGAGCACCTGACACGCCCACTTACACCCTGACACGCCTTATTATACACTAACAAACAAATGGTACATCATTTCATCATCCTCACAACAGACACACAGAGATTGGAGCGTGTGTGTGTGTGTGTGTGTGTGTGTGTGTGTGTGTGTGTGTGTGTGTGAGAGTGAGTGAGTGAGAGAGAGAGACACAGACGTGCACACACAAAACACACACACCAATCCCTCTTCTAGTAATTCTCATCAGTCAGACAAACTGTCACAGAGGAAGCGCAGTGTGTGTGTGTGTGTGTGTCCTCAAGGTTAATAAATACTGACAGGAAATTATCCTTAGCAGGAGGGACTCAGGTGGTCTCAACACACCTGATTTGACACACCAAAGTGCACGCGCGCACACACACACACACACACACACAACAGAAACACATAGAGCACTGTTCTAAAATAAAAAGTTTAAAAAGCTCAGAAAATCATCAAAAAGGGAGGGATGGCTGTGTGTGTGTGTGTGTGTGTGTGTGTGTGTGTGGAAGGTTAGGTGACGCGGGCAATAAACACTCACGCCAGACATAACAGTTCATAATTAACATTTAGACTAAAATAAACACATCTGATTGGTCAGAGGTCTATAGAACAGAACTCGCATTGGAGACTCCTTACACTGATGTTACATATATATACACACACACACACACACACACACACACACACACACGTATCTTGACATGGTAACAATTTAAAAAGTCTGTTGTAGAGAATGAACCAACAGCTCCTGATGGAGAAGGTGAGGGAGAAAACACTGATGAGTTGAGGTCAGGTGAGGTCAGGTGGGGACAGGTGAGGTCAGGTGAGGTCAGGTGGGGACAGGTGGGGACATGTCAATTCAAGTTAAACGTTACAGTAATAAACAGCGAGCTTTACATCACCGTGTTTTAAACCTGAAGAATTAAACGTGTCTCACGTCGGGGCGCGCGCTGTGTAGCGCTGTGTAGCTCTGTATAGCGCCTCGCTACATCATTTTCTGTTTATTCCAGATGATTTGTCAGAGGGTTGGGATGTTTCGGAGCGCTCGGCCGCGCGTCCCCGGTGTCAGGCTTTTATTAAGTCTCGAGTTCTTCACAAAACTGTTTACTGGAAAATTAGATTTTTTTAATAATGGAAATCATCACACAGACAATATCAGAGTTTTACTGGAAGTTTCAGCAAACACTAAGTTTCTCCAGCAGCGTCCTCATATAACACACACACACACACACACACACACACACACACACACACACACACGGCACCCTGTCTGTGAGGAAAGCCTTCAGTCTGACAACCAAACACCACTGAGACCCACAAACACCACGCCACACACACCCTAGCAGCAAAGGTTACTAAAGTTCATATCACAAACAGGATGTCCAGTGGGCGTGGCCTGTAGGGTCGGTCCTGTGGAGCGCTTCCTCTGTGACAGTTTGTGTGTAGGGTGTGACCCGTAGTGTCTGGCATGTGGGAGTGGCCTGTTTAGAGTTGTTTGTATTACAGCAGTAAATAAAGAACAGATTAAACACTGATCATTAAAAACAAAATGAAATCTAAGACGTCTGAGTGTGAACATCAGGCAGCATGACAAACACTTGAGAGCAGAGTGTGTGTGGTGTGTGAGGACACCGCGTGGGGCGTGTGTGAGGGTTTAAAGCAGATGAATGACAGAAGATGAACAGACTTCTTTAACCGGTCAGAGTATTAAAGCGGGAGGATGAAGTGTGAGGAGGTGTGAGGAGGTGTAGCCCCGCCCGAGCTCTAACCGAGCCGTAACACATTAAAGAGAAGAACGTTGAGGAGCCCTGCAGCCCCTGAGGAGAGGTCTTCACATCTGGACCAGGAGATGTGAGAGGAGGAGAGAGCTGACAGAACAGGACGAGTGCAGCGTGACAAGCTCTTAAAGCGCAGGATGTGGACACGAGAGGCTTTTGTAGCGCTGAGCCCGCGCTGTGAGGAGACGCCGCCGCGCGTTACAGAGCCAGAGACGTGATGAAGCGCGGAGACGCTCCGAGTTCAACATCAACACACAGGAGTTAATCATTTAGGAGCATTCATCTATTGAACTGCTCCTCCTAGAGGTCATTCCATAAAATACATTTAATAACTATATAAGTAGTGTGTGTGTGTGTGTGTGTGTGTGTGTAGCTGTGTATTCAGAGTGTGTACCTTAAACAGCAGCGAGTCCTCCATGCGCTCGGCATACACCGAGGTCAGGCGGTACTGGTTCTCCACAGTAATGTCGATCTGGTACCCGGTCAGAACGTAGCAGGCGGTCCGGAACTCCTGGATCTTCTTCTGGAACACCTCCTTCAGCCGCTGGTTTTTCAGCTTCGCGCTCTCCATCTGTTTACGCAGATCTGACAAAGGACACAGGACACGCGTTACTATGGCGATGAGAAGGAAAAAGACATCAGGACACGCCCACGGTTCAGTCAGGACACGCCCACCATCAGGACACGCCCACGGTTCAGTCAGGACACAACCATGATCAGGACACGCCCTCATTCATGACATGCACTCATTCAATACACGCCCATCGACAGGACACGCCTTCTTACGTTGTAAAATAACAGACAGACACTAGGCACATGATAAACAGTAAACAGTAAACAGTGAGCCCCAGGTGGTGCTGGAGCGGCGCTGATCCACACGCTGCTGAATGAGGAGAGCTTGGAATACAGTTCCTTACAATTACACCAAACATCATAATATAAATCAATAACATGTGTGTATTTTAAACCTGTGTGTGAGGGACAACACAATAAGACACATCTTACACACCAAAGAGAAAGTAAACAACACACACACACACCCACACCCACACCCACACACACACACACACACACACAGAGAGGAAAGGGACGGAGTGTTTATGAGGAGTGAAGGATTCACGCCGATGTTCTAATTCGTTACGAGTAATTTTCTCCACACGTAGACTTTCTCCTTCCTCCATCTGGCACGCTCGAGCTTTCTGAGCAGAGATCAATGTCGAGAGAAAGAGAGAGAGTGAGAGAGAGAGAGAGAGAGAGAGAGAGAGAGAGAGAGAGGAGCGATTCCCCCGGGGCTGCGGTGCGAGAGAACAAACACACGAAATCAGAGAAACAGAGAGAGAGATCTGAACACAATACCCTGGAAAAGCTGACTTCAGGTATGAAACATAGGAGATAAAGGAGCCATAATCAGGGCTGTTGCCATGACGACGGAGGATGCCGGGCCTGTCGATTTTCTTTACATTTCCAGCAAGAAAGAGAGAAAACACAGCGCTGATCACCAGCTGAACGAGAAAAATCCAAGACTTTCACTAGTCGAGCAAACACACACACACACACACACACACACACTGCAGTCTCTGTACACCCCTGACTGTAAACTATTCTGGAGTAAACTGTAGATCTGAGTGAAATAAAACACATCAGTAATGATGAAGGAAACATCCGGAATCAGTTCAGAAAGAAAACAGTAAAAGATGACTCACAGCACATCACGTCCATCAATAAATCAATCAATCAATCAATAAAAAGCCATACTGATGTGACTGATCACATGACTGATCACATGACTGATCACATGACATGATCGAGTTTGGAGGAAGTGTGACACTGAGGTTTATCTGACACAAATAAACACAAAAAACTTAAATGAAACTATAAATGATGTTCTGTCTACTGTGTGTGTGTGTGTGTGTGTGTGTGTGTGTGTGTGTGTGTGTGTGTGCGCTGAGCAAAAAACTTGTGCTAGCGTGAAGTGATTTATTTCCATTTATTCAGAGTAAGACACGCCTCCCTTATCACCATGGCAACGAGTCCGGATAAATCACTCATAGTCTGAGGGGGGCGTGTCTGAGTACGGAACCCCACCCCCGACGATGCGTACCCAGTATCTCCTGTGAAGGCGGGAGGATGAGCGTGGTGTCGTCTGACGTGATGGCTCCGCCCGCTTCCAGCTTGCGAAGGCGCTCTCGCAGACGCTCGCACTCCGCCTTCAGCTGCTCCGCCTCCTCGGCGCGCTCGTGCTTCGCCACGCTGGTGGGGTTGAGACGGAAATGCACCACCTTAGTCTTCACCGGGTCGTAATCGCCCTGGGACACACACAGACACACACGAGTATGAGACATCGTGACTGACAGGAGGAGGAGGGGGGTGGGGGGTGGTGAAGGGGGAGGAGATACCTGCAGGTTGTGTCTCTCCAGTCTCATCTCCAGGACGTTGTTCTGCTCCTCCAGTTTCTGCCGTTCCGACTCCAGCTCCTCAACCTTCAACCTGCAGGAACACACACACACACACACAATCACTCTAATGATGCGTGTGTGTGTGTGTATGTCTGCGGCGCCACCCACAGGTTTGCTGAGGAGCGGTGTTGAGAGGAAGGCAGGAGCTGACTCCACCTAAACCCCGGCTAATCCATATATGGGCAAATGGGTGGAGCAAACAGAGCCTGGCAGTTGGTTGAAACACGCCTACTTAACTCAGTTACCACAAGCTAACTACCTTAGCTTTAATGCTAAGATGGCTAACATTAGTGTATATGCTAAAGTTACTTAGCGTCTGATTGAACCTGTCGGTCTGTACGCTACACGCCCCCCGCGTCACTCCCACGGCGAGTTAGACTGCAGCGATTCCAGTTAAATGAGTCGGCCTCCTAGTGGTCATCTGAGGAACTGCACGTCCTGGCACCTGAGTGTGTGTGAGAGTGAAACGGGTCGGCAATGAGGAAGTGAATCGATCAAGCCGTGTGTTTTGGACTGTGCGCTGCACAAACCTGTGTGTGTCTGTGTGTGTCTGTGTGTGTGTGTGTGTGTTGGTTTGGATGGAAAAAAAGGAAAATAAATACCGAACACATGTGTTTAACTGATTCTGTTGTCTATAGAATCACCAAATCATTTACTGACTGTGTGTTCAGCTTTCCTTCTGTACACACACACACACACACACACACACACACCTCAACATGAAAACTAAAACTAAAAAGAGAGAGAGAGAGACAAAGAGAGAATAGTTTCCCCTGAGAAACTGTGAATATAAACTATAAAGATAATATTATACATTAAATTAAGTCAAAGTTATATGATAAACTATAACAATAAATAACTATAGAAATGATTCCTCAGAACCAAACAATCTCATGTGAATAATCGACCAATCAGAATGAAGCTGCATCATGTGACCCCCTGATCTGAATGGGAGGAGGTGGTGTGTGGATCAGACGGTCCGGTGTGGAGACGGGAAGGGGGCGGCCCAAAGACCAGCACCGTCGCCAGCACACTCTGGCTGAGGGAGGAGCAGTAAAACCTCTAACCAATCACGGATGAGAATGATTTCTTGTAACCAATCATAACACAGGAGGCGGGGTTTATTAAGAACACATGAGACAGGAAGCCTGACCTCACCTCAAATCTGTGTGTCAAAAAAGCTTCATTCTGATTCAATTCACACACACACACACACACACACACACACACACACACACGCACACATGTATAATGAAGTGAGTGGTGAGTGAGGACAGTGTTCAAGTCGTACCGTCTCCGATAAACTCAAAGAAATGTCAGGAATGTTTGTTTTGCTGAGATGAGACTAATCCCGCCCCTGAGCGGGAATGCACGCGCGTGTGTGTGTGTGTGTGTGTGTGTGTGTGTGTGTGTGTGTGTGTGTGTGTGTGCGTGCGTGTGCCCCTAATCTCGGTGGCTTCCTGGAGGGAAAACACGCTTCCTGTTCCTGTCCCGTGTCTCCTCCTGCTCCTCTCCGTTTATCTCGTTGTCTCATCTACTTAATACGGTTTAATGGAGAGACCCGTTTCCGTGGCAACCGCCCCTGTCGGCAGGGAGACGAGGAGATCCTCCCTGAGACGAGAGGGAGAATAATGTCTGTGAAATAACTTCTGACGGTCGGGGTGTGACGGTGCCGTCGCCCCCGCGGGTGTGTGCGCTGTACGCTAGCGCCCCCCCGCGTTCCGGAGCGCTTCAGTAAAACTCGTGATTAATGTATGACGTGACGACGTGACGCTCCAGGCTGCTGATCATCAGAACAGTAATCAGAATAACGCCGAGCTCGTTAGGGACGAAAGGACCGTTTACACGTGACTCGTCTGATCAAAGAGCGAGAGCGCAAAGTCACGTTAATCAGAAGTAACACACACACACACACACACACTGGAGTAGCCTCAGTACGAGCAGAGACAAGTGTGTGAGTGTGTGTGAGAAATCTGATTGGTGCAGCAGCAGACTTTATTATTCAATCAGCTTTCACACTTTTTGTTTACTTGTTTGCTGTGAAATGATCTTTGTGCTGCTTCACCTGTAACACACACACACACACATGTATATGGTATAATATCTCACACACACACACACACACACGTACAGGTCTCTTACCTTAGGAATGTAATCTCCTCCTCTGTTGCTATGTGATTCGACTCAGACACAGAACACTTCTGTTCTTTCAGAGACTCCAGTTCCACAGCAGCCTGTCACACACACACACACACACACACACACACACACACACACACACACACACACACACACACAAAATGTAAGCAGCACCCAGAGTTAATGCAGTTGCTACGGCGATGTGGAGGAGTTTGATAAATGTTCTCATCAAATGGCTTTAAAGTGTTTGTTTGTGTTAATGGCACGTGTGTGTGTGTGTGTGTGTGTGTGTGTGTGTGTGTGTGTGTGTGTGTGTGTGTGTGTGAGAGAAAGAGAGAGAGACATATCGTGGTGACTCGGGAACAAGAGCCTGAAGGAGCAGTGTGTGTGACGTGTGTGTCACGTGTGTGTGTGATTAAATGAGTTTAGTCTCCTCTCTTGTGTACACTGAGGACTGTGTGTGTGTGTGTGTGTGTGTGTGAAGGAGAATAAGCTAAAACCAGACATGCTAACGCTCCTTATGACCCTTCTGTTCCTGATTAGTTTAACGCTAACACACGAGCTGGCGCGGTTGATCCCGACTCTACTAATCTGAATCTGTCAGTGGTACCCTCAGCCCCTACACCGAGTCTCTCACACACACGCACACTTCTGGCTCTGCTCTGCTGCCCCCTACAGGAGGAGGAACATGTGCGAGGCGTCTCTGAGAAATGGGACGAGTTAAAGAGGGATCTGGGCCAGCGCTCCCACAAGCTCTCCACTGTCTAACACGGCGGGGACACGGGGACGAGAGCCGACCTCCTGAAGGAGCAGTGCTGCATAAAGACCTCGCCGGAGGGGGAGAGAGCGGCCGCGCCCGTGTTACACCTCGCTGAATACGGAGCTTTAAAAAATTAAAATAATAATAAAAATCGGGTCACTGAGACGCGGCTGAGAGACAAAAATATGGAGGACACCTCGGGTGAGAAGAGAAACACAACCAGCGCTAACCATCGAGTCCTCCACGTCTGCTTTTAGAGGACTGAGGAACAACTTGAACCCCGGTAGTGCTACACGGCAGGGTTACACTGTTACTGCACCGCTACGGCAGGGTTACACTGTTATAACGCTGCAGCACCGTTACAGCAATGTTAAACCATCACTGCTCCGTTACGGCAGCGTTACATCGTTACTGCACCAGCACACCGCTATGGCAGCGTTAAACTGTTACACCACTGCTACACCATTACAGCACCTCTAGGACAATGTTAAACCACTGCTACACTGTGCTGCACTTCTACACTGTTACTGTAGTGTTATACCGTTACGACTGTGTTACACCACCGCTAAACGGTTTCTGCAGCGCTACGCCACTGTTACAGCGTTACAGCACCGCTCTCACTGATACGCTGCTAAATTCTCATTTATCTTCAGATGTTGACAGTAGTGCAGATGTTTTAATTGTGTGTGTGCGCGTGTGTGTGTGTGTGCGCGCGTGTGTGTGTGTGTACCTGATGAGCTTGCAGTTTGAAGGTTCCAGCCTCCTCCTGAGCTTTACACAGCTGCATCTACAACAACAGGAATTTATATTCAGGGCCCCTCATGTGTGTGTGTGTGTGTGTGTGTGTGTGTGTGTGTGTGTGTGTGTGTAAATCAGGAGTCCAGATGTTCACCTCCATCTCAGCGTTGTGGTTCTGGACTTTCTGCAGCATCTCCTCAGCTTCTTTAACTCTGCGTGTGAGCTGAGGAGAGTACTCACTAGCGGCTAGCTCAGTGTCATAGGACTCCAGTATCGCCCTCATACCGTCACGCTCCTGAAACACACACACACACACACACACACACACACACACACACGTGTTTAACAGGTACTTCACTCACACACACACCAAATAAAAACAAAGACTAAATAAAAACAACTGAACACAAACTCATGTACTTGTGTATATATATATATGTGTGTGTGTGTGTGTGTGTGTGTGTGTGTATAATGATCTCATTTTAGAGTCGATTAAACAGAAGATCAATAACACCCCAAGCTTCATCATCAACTGGAGCATTAACACACACACACACACACACACACCTCCAATAATCTGACAAACATTTAGATTACTAATATAAAATTTAATTTTAATGTCTCTCTCTCTAGTGTCCATAACAGTTTAAGATAGACGGGTATTTACAGCCTCTGAGCTTCAGTTAGAGTAGAGGTGAGGAAGTGGGCGGGGCTTATAGAGGCTCGAGTAATCATCAGAGTGATTAAACACGTACACGTGGGTTAACTCCTCCTGAGTCACGTGTGCTCTGTGCTGTAGGGGTGTTAGGAGTACTGTGATGTTAATGTGGGCGGGTCAGTGTTCAGAGGAGGCGTGGCCGTGGGGTGTTACTGAAGCGGGTCAGACCTTGGTCAGGAGCAGCACTCTCTTCTGCAGGCGGCGCACCAGAGCGTCCTGGTTCTCTCTCTTCTTCTGCTCCTCCAGGGCTTTGGAGCGAAACTCGGACGTCTCGGACTGGACCTGCACGCGAGTCTTCTCCAGGCTGCGGATGCTGAGGGACAGAGGACACGAGGAGGGACAGAGAGGCAGAGAGAGAGAGAAGCGGTGTTAGAGCGAGGGGGGTAAAGCGGTTAGACGTGTAGATCATTCTGCACATCCAGATGTTCACCACAGGCGGGGGTGCAGCAGACGCCTCCACATTACACTCTCAAACGGTTTTATAGACTGCTGAACTGTAATGGGATACTCTGTATGTGTGTGTGTGTGTGTGTGTGTGTGTGTCACACGGGGAGAAATCTCTGACACACTGAGAGTGGACACCTTCACCTCCTGAGACCAGTCTGACTCCCTTCACCCCCTGACATCACTCCCTGTCTCCCCCTCTCTCTCACTCACTCACTCACTCACACACACGCGCGAGCGCCTCCGCTAGCTCGAACTTTAGCATCTAAATCTTCAGAATCACAACCAACGCTAACTCGTTACAGACGGAAAACTGAACGCTTGCTAAGCTACTACAGGTGATGACGTGCAGACGTCAGACGGAGGAGCCGTGACCCGACTGGAACCCCGGCCTGGTGTGGGATGTGGGGTTTAACTCTCATGTTCTGATCTCCCAGGCAACAGAGCCGAGGGGAATCCCGTCTGTGATCCGGACTGACGTGTTACTCGACTCCTTCACTGTGACCTGAAAGTCTGTACTGCAGCAGGAAACACTGGGCTGCACACGCTCACATCTCCTCAACACTCTTCCAAAGTGTGGAAATGAATGAATGTTTCAAACAGTCTCAGTCCTCAACATCCCAGTCAGAACCTGACCGTACCCGAGAGACAACCAGATTGAGGACAGAGTTGTTAATGAGTCTGATGTCGGGCGTGATGACGAGGATGATGACGAGGATGATGACGAGGATGATGACGGAGTTAATGTTCAGTTAATGTATCCACCAAAAAAAGCAGTGACTCCCCTGACCTGCCCCAGAGTGACCTCTAATCTAATACTATAGAGAAATAAAGATCCTACTTATTATATTTTAAACATAATGTATAAAACTTTCAGGTTCTTTTTATTTCCATTTTACAGTGTTTCCACAAAGATAATTACGAATAAACAAAAGAGTGCTAATACTTTCTGAACATCAGCTCTGTGAAATAAAAAGACGACTGTAAGAGTTTAAGCGCTGAGGCGAGCAGCACGACTGGTTCTAAAGTGCCTTCAGTCGACAGTCTGCTCTTCACAAGAAATTATAAAACGAGTAAAAACGTAGAAGAACGACAGCAGAATTTAAAACGCGTCTCTGAAGACAATAACAGCAGCCTCATTAGTGTCATCTCTCATAACGAGCAAATCCGCAGCACCCTAAAGAGTCTGGAGCCCGTTACGGAGGGGGGAGGGGGGTGGGAGAGAAAGAGAGAGAGAGAGAGCTGATTCTGACATGTGAATCCCGCTCTGACTGAACCACTGGAGCGACCAGACGTGTGCCGTAGACAGATGGCAACTCCTGTGGACTGAACACCATCTGATTTACACAACAGACAAAAAATAAATAATGAAAATAACAAGAGTTGGAAGGAAAAGACGGTGAGATCACTCTGAGACTCGGAAACCTGGAGAGGAGGATCTACCTGGCTTCAGTGAGGAGATAAAGAACTCTGAAATGGAGAACTCGGATGGAGAAGATGAACGTTCAGCCGGAAGTATGTGGAAGAAGTTCACATGCCGGCCCGACCCGAGAGTCTCTGTACATCAGGTGATCAATGCGAGTTAGCAGCAGGTGTTTTAGCCAAATTGATGACGAGCGTGAGAGACGTCAGCGTGTGCTCAGGTTAGATGAGATTAGACTGTGGGAGGTCCTGTGTAACAGCCGATTACTGATTAATTATTATTAATGAGACGTACAGTCTGATTCGACTCTGAAGGTAACGAGGTGAGTAATTTTAAAGGCGTTAGGGTGAGCGTAAACGAGACGCCTGAGCAAGAGCGCAGGTGATAATCCTGCTCATGATCACGCCTCATTACGAGTGAGAGGAACATAACGGTGTGTATCCTTTAGTTCAGATCATATCTCACACACACACACACACACACACAGTTGAACAACCAGACAGTAAGGCGTTACAATAGTCCAACCTAGAGGTGATAAAAGCATGAACTAGTTTTTCTGCATCGATTAGTGACGGTATATTTCTTATCTTGGCAATATTTCTAAGGTGAAAGAAAGCTATCCTGGTGATATTATCTACATGAGCTTCAAATGAAAGGCTGGAATCTATAATCACACCGAGGTCTTTTACTGTTGTACTTGATGGAACAGAAAGGCCATCTAAAGTTACAGTGTGATCAGAAAGCTTACTTCTAGCTGCTTGTGGTCTAGCTGCACACACAGCTAACACTTGTAGATCGTTATCAGTTTGTAGATTTAGATGGTGACCATTCCTCATGTTCTCAAGTGGAGTTTGGTGTCCCACAGGGTTCAGTTTTAGGTCCACTGCTTTTTTCCCTTTACATGCTTCCTCTGGGCAACATAATTCGTAAACATGGTATTAGTTTTCAATGTTATGCTGATGACACACAATTATACGTCTCAGCAAAACCAGATGAGAGAAACCAGCTTAATAAAGTTAAGCAATGCGTAAAGGATATAAGAGGCTGGATGCTAATAAACTTCCTTCTGCTTAATCCTGGTAAGACAGAAGTTCATAGTCATAGGACCACAAGTAGCTAGAAGTAAGCTTTCTGATCACACTGTAACTTTAGATGGCCTTTCTGATCCATCAAGTGCAACAGTAAAAGACCTCGGTGTGATTATAGATTCCAGCCTTTCGTTTGAAGCTCATGTAGATAATATCACCAGGATAGCTTTCTTTCACCTTAGAAATATTGCCAAGATAAGAAACATATTGTCACTAAATGATGCAGAAAAACTAGTTCATGCTTTTAGCTGCCAATGATCCAGACTCCCTCTGCCCTCTGGACCTGCCTGACTCATCCTGGTGTCCCGCTTCTGGTTGGAGATCTCGTCACATGGATGTCCCGTGTGTCTCTTTGGGATGTGTCTGGTGTCTGGGGACGGTTTTACTCCACTATGAAGACGGTTCTGGCCTCGACTGATGTTGACGCCCGTTTCTTTGAGGACTTGGCTACAGTTGCTCGATAGTTCAGGACTGGAATTTCCTACAAGTCTACCTGAACCTCCAATAAACAACTGGAGTCCATACTAACATCAATTAACATTTATTAACAACTGTTATACTGCACTTCCAACCAACTAACACACAGTATGAGTGCAGATCAATTCCTGCTCTCCGTTATCACCCAGATGAGGATGGGTTCCCTGTTGAGTCTGGTTCCTCTCAAGGTTTCTTCCTACTGCCATCTCAGGGAGTTTTTCCTTGCCACTGTCACCCTCGGCTCGTTCATCAGGGACCATCTGACCATTTTTTTATTCATACACATTCACATTTCATACAAATTTAAATAATTTTTTTGATTGTGTAAAGCTGCTTTGCGACAGTGACAATTGTTAAAAACGCTATACAAATAAAATTGAACTGAATTGAATACAGAACCACAGTTCGCTCCCTGCTTCAGGAAAAACTGAAACACATTTACACTTAAGCTCATTCTAACACAGCTCGGTCAGGAGTCATGTGTAATGTGTAGTGTATATTTTGTATTGTTTAATGCATAGTGTAGAGTGTATTGTGTGTGTGTGTGTGTTTATTACTTGCTGCTGAGTCTGTAGTTCTGCAGTTTGAGACTCAGCTCTATAGTGTTGGTATAGTGTGTGTATAGTGTGTGTTTGTGTGTGTGTTTATTACTTGCTACTGAGTGTGTAGTTCTGCTGTTTGAGACTCAGCTCCCTCTGCTGGATCTGCATCACCTCCCTGGACAAGTCCTCCGGCTTCCTGTGAAGGAAACATCACTCAGTCACACCTCACGTAACACACTGCAGAGTAACACAACCTTGAGTATAACACACACACACACACACACACACACACAAACCATACAACAAGTCTTGTATGAACAGAATCAGGTTCCTGCACTCTGTGATCTCAGTCCAGTAATAATAGTAATATTGAATCTGAACCGCTCTACTCTGCGTAGTGTTTAATAACGTCTGTTCTCTGAGTAGTGTTAGTACGCGTCGTTGACCATTAAAGAGTTTGTAGAAATAGTTAAAAAGGTTCAAGCTAATAATAATCTGACGAGCTTTAATGTAATCAGTGATATTATTATTTCAGGTTGAAGTCCACGTACATGTCTGTCTGAAAGCCCTTAATTAAAAAACTAAAAAAATTTAATTCACAAAATTTTGTTTGGTGTAAGATGACATTATACAGTATTGGTTTCCACTGGATTCGTGGCTAATTAAAAAAACAATACAATTGTAGGAAATTGTACAAAATGTACCTAGTTCACTGCAAGATCTTGAATCTACTGTCATTTCATCTTATTACAGTCAATTGGTAAGAGAGGAGACAGAGAACGCCTTTACGCCTTGTTTACACCAAATTGTACTTCTTTGGTGGTCAGACAAATACACTCGCTGTTCGGTAATCGGAGAGAGAATCACAGATGAGAAATGGAAAAAGTAGATCAGATAAAGATGAAGTTTTGTCTTAAAACGACTCCAGCGTGTTAAAATTCACTTATACCACTTCAGCGCTGTTATTTCTGGGATTTCAGCACATAACCCCGGGGTCTCAGATCAGGTACTGTACACGCCCTCACCTAGTGATACATACATACATGACATGCTGTGTCGTGCTTTTCCTTCTGTTTCATGAGGATTTGGGCAACTTGTAGATGCATTACAGTCATTTCTATGTGCTATTGTCTTCCGCGTGTAACTATCGCATTGATTTGCTCTGTTGAGTGACGTGTATAGCCACGCCCACCTTGAGGAGAAAAAGCAATATATTGAAGAAAAAAAAAGAAAGCGCTAGATGCTGTGACATAAACTGGCATATAATTGGTCATAACATTATTACTCAACATCGTGATTACAGTTATGGTGCAGATTTAACTTTACCGAAGGACTCGAAAAGTTTCATTCAATTCTGTCCAAAAGCTGTGAAGCTGTAAAAAGAATAAAAAATATGACTGGACAGACATTCAGAGAGACATAAAATTTTCCCTGAGAATGTATGAAGAGATCATTGAAAGAGTGATTTCTGACCAATATACAGCCAAATCCTCCCTTATACTTATTAGAAATGAAATGAGAGTGGTGGAGGAAACGGGTCAGAGCTTCACACCGGCGTCATTAAATATGGGTCGAGAACAAACAGTCAGTGTTGAGATGAAACTTTCTGACAGACTGGGGCTTTAATGTCATCACCGCTCGACTCATTAATGCAGCTAAACTTTTTTTAAAGCCCAGACTGTGTGATTATTTCCGCGAGTGATTAAGTGTAATTAGAGGAGATGAGGCAGGAGCATGCGGCAGGCACCGCGACACCGACTCCTGACTCGCATGCTAAAACACTTCCCGCAGCCCGAACACCAGGAGACGCCGAGCGTCGGCGCCGAGCAGGGCCGAGACCCCGCCTCCCGGGGTAGAGACCCCCCCTCCTCAGCAGGCACAGTGCACCCTCAACGACGTGGTCCTTACAGCACTGCAGCTGAACCTCAACACTCCAGTCCAGCTCAGACTGAGGCACTGAGGACGGCCGAGTGTCACACTGGGAAACTAATCAACACTTCATAACACATCCCTCTCACTCATTATCTCCACCTCTATCTCTCTCCCCTCCACCTTTTTATATCTCCGTCCCTCTACTTCTCTATCTGGCAGAAATAAATAAAATGCCGTGTTCTTGCTGCACTTGACCGATTTACAGACTGAGGACGGGAGGAACAAAAACTATACATGCAAGAATGCAGCTTAGAATTAATAATAAACTACAGCAAAGGAAACCAGAAGGAGGAGGAGGAGGAGGAGGAGGCAATCTCTGCGTTAATGTTTTAATTAGAATAATCATGGAGTAGGTGGGAGGGGGGGTGGACTGGGCGTGGTCTCAGGAGGAGCGGGGTCACAGGCAGCTCTCACCCCCATACCCCCCCTCACTGCACCGCGCACCAATCACAGGTGGCCTCAGTAGACCAGGACACGGGTCAGGACTCTCCCTTTTAATTCAGAGTAAAGAGGTGCAGAATTATTAATGCTACACACCACTACACAACACCACACACCACTACACACCACAACACACCACTACACACCACAACACACCACTACACACCACTACACACCACAACACAACATAAAACTAGGTGCAGAGTTATTGTGTCTGTAGATCTGTAACTGTATCTGTAACTGACGGCAAATAAGGAAGAGGCGGAGCCTGGACTTAGCGATAGCCTCAGGATAGCTGATTAGCAAAGAGAGCCGACAACTCGCTTGTGTAGTGATTTCCACACCGTACCTTTAATCTGACAACATTAAACATGAGTGCAGACACACGAGTCTCCATCACACACAACTGGAAAACACAACGCTACACACCACTACACAACACAACACTACACACCACTACACACAACTACACACAAATACACAACACACCACTACACAACACAACTACACAACACCACTACTACACAACACAACTACACACCACTACACAACACAAATACACTACACACCACTACTACACTACACACCACAACACAACTACACTACACAACACAACTACACACCACTACACAAAACTACATACAACACCACACACCACAACACAACTACACCACTACACAACACAACTACACAACACAACTACACCACTACAAAACACAACTACACAACACCACTACACAAAACTACATACAACACCACACACCACAACACACCCCTACATACAACACACCACAACACTACATACCACTACACTACGCAACACACTACAAATACAATACACCACACACCCCTACATACGACACACCACTAAATACCACTACACTACACACCACCACTACATACAACACACCACTACACAACACTAAATACCACTACACACCACCACACTACACAACACCACTACATACAACACTCCACTACACAACACAATACTAAATACCACTACACTACACAACACACAACTACACCACACTACACAACACAACGTAACACTACACACAACACATCACATCACAACACACTACATACAACACATCACACATTACAATGCAACACTAAATACCACTACACTACACGCACCACTACACACCACGCAATAAGGTGCGCCACCCTGTGGCGTTATTAGGCATTACCCCATCTCCACATGAATTAGGCTTTTAATCGTAATGTGACCAGATTCTGTATGATGTATATATTTAACGGCTGTAAAAGAGACATACTGTACTTATGTTCATATTTATTGTTAGATACTTTATTTCATCTTTTTATTGTTTATTTCCTAGATAACATTTGTTTCATTTACATTGTACAGAGAGTTTCATTGGGTTGCGCAGTGCAAACACAAACACACACACACACACACGTGCGCACACTCGTCATAGAGCACTTAGCTGTACAACGGGATAAAAAGGTGTATGATTACGATAGTGCTCACACACAATAATAATTTTACAGATGAGTATCGGTGCAGAATCTCAGAATCGTGTGTGATTAGTTCAGAGACGAGCTCGAGCGAGAGAAGGTTCCGGATCCATGTTTTTTACGATGAAACACAAAGTTTACATTTCCAGAGCCTGTCAGAGCCTGCGACCTGTACAGTCTACACACACACACACACACACACACACACAGATACGTCAACAGGTACGAGTTGACAGATTGAGCGGTTTCACACATCCAACCAATCCGTATCCAGAACTGAACGATCAGCATACAGCAGTGCTACGGGTGTAGATTATTAATGATGATGATGATGATGATGAAGGAGCCGTGTCACACTGCGAGAGACGACATGTTTCAGTGCAGTGAGACGTTCAGCACTCGAGCAGGAGGTTGGAGATTCATAAACAATACACATCACTGAATAAAATGAAAATATAAAACAGCAGGACGCGCGGAGCGACAGAGAATGAACATCACACACACACACACACACACACACACACACCACAATGAGTTAAATTAATAATGATAACGGCCTCGCTAGGACTGCAGCCTCTCACTGCTTAATGGAGCGCAGAGCACCAAGACACGAGTGTGTGACAAAACACCAGCATTTTACATCCACACACACACACACAGAGTAGAAATGATGAAAAGCCTCTAAACCATCACACACACACACACACACACACACACACACACACACACACACACACAGGATGTGCACAAACAAGAAAAAACAGGAGAAATAAAACTGCATTCTGTGTTGGTTGGTGTGATGAGAGCGCCCTCCTGTGGTGAGGTGATGTTCAGGCTGTGATTAATCCGTGCTCTGGGAGTGATGATAATAAGAGTTCATCAGTAGAGTGTGTGTGTGTGTGTGTGTGTGTGTTTATGATTGTGTTTATATATCAGAAGTTTATCTTCACTAATTACACGAGGAATAAATCAGCTGCTGTAGAGAACTAACACACATCAGGGTGAGGTGATCACGTCCCAGAGTCAGAGTCACTCCTAAAACTCCATATTATTATTATTATTACTGAGAGCTGCACTCGACCGCGTGAGAGCGTCTCACACACACACACAGGTTTATTACAGCGTGCGAGTGTTTCTGTAAGTCTGAATAATTCATCTGCAGGTCGGCATTAAAACACTGAGATCAGAGCGCCGTGTGTGTGTGTGTGTGTGAGATCTCTCACGGTGTCATGGCTGACCTGGGCCGTGTGCTATTGACTAAATGTACATTAGTTTCTGTGTCTCTCTCGCTCTCTCTCTCTCTCTCACACACACACACACACACACACACACTTGTGTAAGAGCTCTTCTCACGGCGAGTGTGAAAGCTGTCTGAGTGTGGATGGATGTAGAGAGCACTCAGATCTGCATCATCAATCATTTATCTGCTCTCCTCCACACACACACACACACACACACACACACACACACACACGGTGCTGATGGACAGGTCTAACAGTGAGTTTCATACACACACCTCCCCAGGTGTAGTGGAGTGTACCATGTGACCTTTATGTCACACACTCAGTAGGATCCAGTCTGTAGTGTGTGTGTGTGTGTGTGCAGTGAGGAATGTGTGTGTGCCGTGAGGAGTGTGTGTGTTGGTGTGCGTGTGTGTTGGTGTGTGTGTGTGCCGTGAGGAGTGTGTGTGTTGGTGTGCGGGCAGTGAGGGGTGTGTGTGTGTGTGTGTGTGTGTGGGGTGTGTGCAGCAATAAGTGTGTGTGTTGGTGTGCGTGTGTTGGTGTGCGTGTGTGTTGGTGTGCGTGTGTTGGTGCGCGTGTGTGTTGGTGCGCGTGTGTGTTGGTGCGCGTGTGTGTGGGCAGTGAGGAATGTGTGTGTGTACAGTGAGGGGGTGTGTGTGTGCAGTGAGGGGGGGTGTGTGTGCAGTGAGGGGGGGTGTGTGTGTGTGTGTGCACAGTGAGGGGGTGTGTGTGTGTGCACAGTGAGGGGGTGTGTGTGTGTGTGCGCAGTGAGAGTGTGTGTGTGTGTGTGCGCAGTGAGGGGGGGAATGTGTGTGTGCGCAGTGAGGGGGGGAATGTGTGTGTGCGCAGTGAGGGGGGGAATGTGTGTGTGCGCAGTGAGGGGGGGAATGTGTGTGTGCGCAGTGAGGGGGGGAATGTGTGTGTGCGCAGTGAGGGGGGGAATGTGTGTGTGCGCAGTGAGGGGGGGAATGTGTGTGTGCGCAGTGAGGGGGGGAATGTGTGTGTGCGCAGTGAGGGGGGGAATGTGTGTGTGCGCAGTGAGGGGGGGAATGTGTGTGTGCGCAGTGAGGGGGGGAATGTGTGTGTGCGCAGTGAGGGGGGGAATGTGTGTGTGCGCAGTGAGAGGGTGTGCGCCTGTGTGCGTGTGTGTGTGCGCGTGTGTGCGCGCGTGTGCAGTGAGAGGGTGCGCGTGTGCAGTGAGAGGGTGCGCGTGTGCAGTGAGAGGGTGCGCGTGTGCAGTGAGAGGGTGCGCGTGTGCAGTGAGAGGGTGCGCGTGTGCAGTGAGAGGGTGCGCGTGTGCAGTGAGAGGGTGCGCGTGTGCAGTGAGAGGGTGCGCGTGTGCAGTGAGAGAGTGTGTGCGTGTACAGTGAGAGAGTGTGTGCGTGTGTGCAGTGAGAGAGTGTGTGCGTGTGTGCAGTGAGAGGGTTTGTGTGCGTGTGTGCAGTGAGAGGGTGTGTGTGCCTGTGTGCAGTGAGAGGGTGTGCGCCTGTGTGCGTGTGTGTGTGCGCGTGTGTGCGTGTGTGTGTGCGCGTGTGCAGTGAGAGGGTGCGCGTGTGCAGTGAGAGGGTGCGCGTGTGCAGTGAGAGGGTGCGCGTGTGCAGTGAGAGGGTGCGTGTGTACAGTGAGAGGGTGCGTGTGTGCGTGTGTGCAGTGAGAGGGTGTGTGTGCGTGTGTGCAGTGAGAGGGTGTGTGTGCGCAGTGAGAGGGTGTGTGTGCGTGTGTGCAGTGAGAGGGTGTGTGTGCGTGTGTGCAGTGAGGGGTGTGTGTACAGTGAGGGGTGTGTGTACAGTGAGGGGTGTGTGTACAGTGAGGGGTGTGTGTGTGTGTGTGTGCAGTGAGAGGGTGTGAGTGTGTACAGTGAGGGGTGTGTGTGCGTGTGTACAGTGAGAGGGTGTGTGTGCGTGTGTGCAGTGAGAGGGTGTGTGTGCGTGTGTGCAGTGAGAGGGTGTGTGTGCGTGTGTGCAGTGAGAGGGTGTGTGTGCGTGTGTGCAGTGAGAGGGTGTGTGTGCGTGTGTGCAGTGAGAGGGTGTGTGTGCGTGTGTGCAGTGAGGGGTGTGTGTGTGTGTGTGTGTGTGTGTGTGTGTGTGTGTGTGTGTGTGCAGTGAGAGGGTGTGTGTGTGTGTGTACAGTGAGAGGGTGTGTGTGCGTGTGTACAGTGAGGGGTGTGTGTGTGTGTGCGTGTGTGCAGTGAGAGGGTGTGTGTGCGTGTGTGCAGTGAGAGGGTGTGTGTGCGTGTGTGCAGTGAGAGGGTGTGTGTGCGTGTGTGCAGTGAGAGGGTGTGTGTGCGTGTGTGCAGTGAGAGGGTGTGTGTGCGTGTGTGCAGTGAGAGGGTGTGTGTGCGTGTGTGCAGTGAGAGGGTGTGTGTGCGTGTGTGCAGTGAGAGGGTGTGTGTGCGTGTGTGCAGTGAGAGGGTGTGTGTGTGTGTGTGTGCAGTGAGAGGGTGTGTGTGCGTGTGTGCAGTGAGAGGGTGTGTGTGTGTGTGTGCAGTGAGAGGGTGTGTGTGCGTGTGTGCAGTGAGAGGGTGTGTGTGTGCGTGTGTGCAGTGAGAGGGTGTGTGTGCAGTGAGGGGTGTGTGTACAGTGAGGGGTGTGTGTGTGTGTGCGTGTGTGCAGTGAGAGGGTGTGTGTGCGTGTGTGCAGTGAGAGGGTGTGTGTGCGTGTGTGCAGTGAGAGGGTGTGTGTGCGTGTGTGCAGTGAGAGGGTGTGTGTACAGTGAGGGGTGTGTGTGTGTGTGTGTGCAGTGAGAGGGTGTGTGTGTGTGTGTGTGCAGTGAGAGGGTGTGTGTGCGTGTGTGCAGTGAGAGGGTGTGTGTGCGTGTGTGCAGTGAGAGGGTGTGTGTGCGTGTGTGCAGTGAGAGGGTGTGTGTGCGTGTGTGCAGTGAGAGGGTGTGTGTACAGTGAGGGGTGTGTGTGTGTGTGTGTGTGCAGTGAGAGGGTGTGTGTGTACAGTGAGAGGGTGTGTGTGTGTGTGCAGTGAGAGGGTGTGTGTGTGTGTGTGTGCAGTGAGAGGGTGTGTGTGTGTGTGTACAGTGAGAGGGTGTGTGTGTGTGTGCAGTGAGAGGGTGTGTGTGTGCGTGTGTGCAGTGAGAGGGTGTGTGTGCGTGTGTGCAGTGAGAGGGTGTGTGTGCGCGCGTGTGTGCAGTGAGAGGGTGTGTGTGCGTGCGTGTGTGCAGTGAGAGGGTGTGTGTGCGTGTGTGCAGTGAGAGGGTGTGTGTACAGTGAGGGGTGTGTGTGCAGTGAGAGGGTGCGTGTGCGCAGTGAGAGGGTGCGTGTGCGCAGTGAGAGGGTGCGTGTGTGTGTGCGCAGTGAGAGGGTGTGCGTGCGTGTGTGCAGTGAGAGGGTGTGCGTGCGTGTGTGCAGTGAGAGGGTGTGCGTGTGCGCAGTGAGAGGGTGTGTGTGTGCAGTGAGAGGGTGTGTGTGTGTGCAGTGAGAGGGTGTGTGTGTGTGCAGTGAGAGGGTGTGCGTGTGTGCAGTGAAAGGGTGTGTGTGCGCGCGTGTGTGCAGTGAGAGGGTGTGTGTGCGTGTGTGCAGTGAGAGGGTGTGTGTACAGTGAGGGGTGTGTGTGCAGTGAGAGGGTGCGTGTGCGCAGTGAGAGGGTGCGTGTGTGCAGTGAGAGGGTGCGTGTGCGCAGTGAGAGGGTGCGTGTGTGCAGTGAGAGGGTGCGTGTGTGCAGTGAGAGGGTGCGTGTGTGCAGTGAGAGGGTGCGTGTGTGTACAGTGAGAGGGTGTGTGTGTGTGTGCGTGTGTGCAGTGAGAGGGTGTGTGTGCGTGTGTGCAGTGAGAGGGTGTGTGTGCGTGTGTGCAGTGAGAGGGTGTGTGTGCGTGTGTGCAGTGAGAGGGGTGTGTGTGTGTGTGCAGTGAGGGGGTGTGTGTGTGTGTGTACAGTGAGGGGGTGTGTGTGTGCAGTGAGGGTGTGTGTGTGTGTGTGTGTGTGTGTGTGTGTGTGTGTGTACAGTGAGGGGTGTGTGTGTGTGTGTGTACAGTGAGGGGTGTGTGTGTGTGTACAGTGAGGGGTGTGTGTGTGTACAGTGAGGGGGGGGTGTGTGTGTGTACAGTGA
>CM059227.1:469212-512650 GCA_030347435.1 Clarias fuscus | reverse complement strand
AAGCTTTTACCAAAAACCTACTTAAGCAACAATTGTTACAGATCATGTAATTTAGTATCAATACTAAAACTGGTGTAATGTAGAATATGAATAATTTACATGTTAAATGAATATTGGGGCACAAATCATCTCTCCAAAACGGCTGGAGTTAGAAACTTGACATTTTTATTGAAGCGAGTTTGGTCACTTCCATGTCGCATAAACTTCAGAACTTCTTTAACACATACTCTTTTTTCCCATATTATATGTATCACATAAAATCAGCACCAATACTGTGTTTTGGCTGAGATGTTTGTGGTGAGGTGTTTCATCCTGCAGCTCTGGTGCAACTCAGTTTATCTGTGTGTGTTATTTGTGTTCAACTGACGGATCAGTCCTGGGTGTTTTTATCTTTTATATATTTTTTTCTCTCAATTAAATCTTAACTTAAAAAAATCAGACTTTGTGCTTTATTTCATAACCACTTTGTCTTTATTTTATAATAAAAATTTAAAAAACGGTTTAAAGTTCCAGGAAACTAAACACACAAACTGCTTAATGAGATTAGGGCTCCTGTGTGTGTGTGTGTGTGTGTGTGTGTGTGTGTGTGTGCATCACTGATGAAGTCTGAAACCTGTTAGACCTGTTGCTCTGAGAAACTTGAGTGTGAATTTGAATTGTTTAATACCATCACATCTAAAAACACACGCTGATCTGTTTGGAGACAAAAAGGCTGAAATGTAAATAAACTAAAACAACACAGAAAAGCGAGTTTTATTAAACATAATTCTCATACAAAATCCGTACTGTGATGTTTTTGTCAGCTTTGGCGCTGATTTTAATTTTCATCATATAAAAACCACAAAGGGGAAAAAACACACACTCTCTCTCTAACACTCTCTGACTTCACAGCATCCAAGAAAATATTTACATTAATGAAGTGTTTTTAAGAAGATTTTTACAAACTTGTTTCATCAAGACGAACGTGAGGCAGATAAAAAGAAAAGAAAAGCGTCATTAAACACTGACTTGTGCTGACTGAAGTCGGTTACGAACCGGATCTGAGTTCTGACAACGAGGTGCATAAAACCAGATCTGTCCCGTTGTGGGGTGAGGGGCGGAGCTCAGCGGATGGGGCGGTACTGGAAGGCCATGGAGGCGGGGTGGAAGGCGTGTGGAGGCGGCAGCGGCGAGTGCGCCGTGTGTGGCGTGAGCTGGTGGTGTGTGCCGAGGGCCGGGTGTGTGGGGAGGGGGGACAGGGCGGGGTGGGGCGAGAGCGGGGCGTGGCGGGCGGGGTGGATGTAGGGATACACGCTGGGCTGGAACGCCGATCCGTGCGGAACCACCGGACCCGACATCACCAGCTGTAACATACTGAGAGAGAGGAAACAAATACACAGGTCAACATTCAGGCAGACACCAGGGGGCGTGGCCGAGCAGAACTCCTGCTCCCACCCCATCAGTTTTCTTATAACAGCGCCCCCTGGAGTGAGTTAGTGTAAGTGAATTTTCTCGTGTTTGAACTCACTTGTTATGAGGCAGTCTGGAGCACAGCGCCCTCAGGTCCTCTGAAATCAACAAAAACATCAACAGTAAAGAAAAAAAAAAACTCCATTGTGTTGTGAACTCCCCCGAACCTGAGTCCTTCCCACTCACCTCTGGAACACAGCAGCGCTCCGGTCGCCATGGCGACCTGCAGGGCCTGGGCCAGTCTATCCAGAGCCAGCTGGATGTGATTGGCGGCGTGGAGCGTGTTGAGCTCCTCCACCAGGACCCTCACTTCCTCTACGAGCGCGGCCACGGACTCCGCCTGCAGCACGCCCAGACGCCCGAGAAGGTTCTGCTCCGTCAGGTGGACCTGCGGGACGAGCACCGGCCTGAGCTCACACAACCATAGCGTTCGAGACGCACCTAGCCCCGCCCCCAAACAATCTCAGCGGAGCGAGCTAAATGTGTGTAAATGTGTGTATGATGAACAGGAAGTGCACCTGTAACATGAGGAAGACCTGGAGAACACTCAGGTGCAGTTTGGAGTACAGCTCGTCACACGTGGGCGTGGTCTCCTGCTCCGGCGCAGACTTGCGGGCTCGGTGTGACGCGAGCGGCGCCTTCACGCACCAGCGCAGCAGACCTGCGAGGGGCGTCACCTCCAGACACCCCAGGGGCAGACTGGAGCTCAGCGGCATGTTGATGAAGGTCAGCAGGAGCAGCCTGGGGTCTTCTGTGATCCAACCAACCACCATCTCCAGCAGCGAGGGGGGCGGGGTTAACTCCTCTACACACAGATATATATATATATATATACACACACACACACACTCCTGTGATCTGAATTACAGCTTTACTACAGTAACAGCTGCTGCTATAGAGCCGGAATCAGGTGTGTGTGTGTGTGTGTGTGTGTGTGTACCTGAGGAGAAGTCGTACAGCGCGGTGACTGCTGTGATTAGCTGGCAGCAGAAGCGCGGGGAGGCGGAGCAGATGTTCTGCAGTGTGCTGATAGAGCCGGGCACCAGTGTGCAGTAATCCTCCACCAACACCAACGCCAACCGCACACACCACGCCGAGTGAGTACGCTAAACACACACACACACACACACATTAAACACACACGCTTATTAAACACAGTCTGAATAAAAAAAAGAATAAATAAAAAAAATCAGTGTGCACGCCCTGCTCTTTTTCTCACACACTGATTGGCCAGTGGGGCTGTGATTGACAAGTGATATATATTAAGCCCCTCCCACCCAGACACCACAGCCAATCAGGGTCTGGTAGTCTCCCGGCATGACCAGGTCTCAGAGCTGATGATTCACCACTGCAGGCAGGGTGTCTATTGTTTATTTTTTTTATGGTACTGGTACCAAATCAATACTTTTAAAACAGTACCGGTGCCTAAACCGATACTTTAAAAAAAAGAGCCACAAAAATGAGGAATAACATTTTTTCATTGGAAAAAAAAATGTAAATAAACAATATAATATCTTGCTCCCCCCCGATGAAATGTGTGTTCTGATTCGGTTCTATTACAGGGACCGGTGCCATATTGACTCCCTGGTTTTGGTACACATCCCTAATTACCACTGTGGGTAGGGAATCGCCATGGAAACTAGGTGGCATTTTTTCATCACTAGAGCTGTAATGTCTACACCTCACTGCTCCTCATGTTTATTGAACACACAGAACACGGTGCTGTTCACACCTGCAGCCAGGTGGCGGCGCACTCCAGGATGGGCACGCGGCACACGGCGATCGCCATGGACACCAGCTTGCCCAGCGTAGCCATGCGGCTCTCGTCCGCTTTGTTCCCCTGCAGACTGAAGAGCGCAGAGAAGATCACCTGCCTCACCGCGTCCTTACTCTGCTCCTGGAAGTAACTGCACATGATCTCCAGCAGCTGCAGCTCCTGAACACAGCTCATCCTCTGACACACACACACACACACACACACGTTAGAGTCCACTCCAACAAACACACACCTGGATCCCCCCCCCCCTCCTCCTCCTCCTCTCTCTCCTCACCTTGCGCTGTGTGCTCCGGTCCTTCGGGACGTGGAAGATGAACTCCTCCACCAGCTCCACCGTGCTCTTGTCCAGGCCCGGCCCGGTCTGCAGCGAGCTCCCCAGGGCGATGTCCAGGTGGTACAGAACCTCCTTAGCTGCGCTCAGCGGGTCTCGCCGCATGAGGGCGTGGCGTATTTCACTCATACCTGCTCACACACATATACATATACACACACACACACACACTGTGAACACCTGAGTTTCACACAGCAATAAGAATAAAGCGCCTCCCAGTGACGTCATCACGGGACACAACCACAGAGTAACTAAAACACAACTTAACATCAGAGTTTCTAACATATAATTCACATTTCTGACTAATTTACCTCAACCAGCACAGTAGTACTATTACTACTAATAACAATAATAGTAAATTTCCTCACAGAAACATTAGCACTGAGCTAGCTAAAGAGGAGACTGGTTAGCTACTTGGCTAAGCTCCTGTTTTTGTTCATTTTCTTAATAAAGACGTGTTTTTTCTTTATGCAATACTACAGAACTTTGTGTGTTAGAGCCTGAACTCCCACCTGAGCCTGGTTTTCTGTGTTTATTCCATTAACTCTTTATGAAAATGAAAGCTATATCTGTAGCAGCAGCTCCACAGCTCGGCCATCAGCCGTCAGAGGGGAGCGGTACGGCGGCGCGCGCAGGACACACCGTCCGTTTCCACAACGCGCTCCTTCAGCCCTCTAGTGGAGGAGAGGTGTAGTGCAGCAGGCAGGGGTTCACTACACAGTGCAAATAGTAGAGTTTTAGTAGAGGTTTATATATAAATATATATTGTGTAACAAAGCTGTGCAGTCAGTATATGACGTAACTACAGAATAGCTAATGCTATGCAGTGGAAACGGGGAAACAAGCATGAATGTAATCCGTTACATATAAACACTTGGGCTCTGCCTCCACTATAAAAACAACAAAAATAAAAAACCTTGCGAGTAGTATTAGACTAACGGTGCTTATTTAGTAACCCAGTAACCCAATGACGGAAACTCAAGCACTTCTGGAATTCGCTCTGGAGAAGAGCATCTGCCAAATGCCTAAATAAACATGTAAATGTATATATATATATATTGTAGTATACATAATGAAACACAATTATACTAAAAGGAGCAGCACCGTATTATTGTGAACTGTATATAGTGTTCACTCGTATATACACACAAAAAATCAGAGCGTGCAGTACAACGCTGTATTTATTTTCTTCCCACCGCTTTTATGGCAGTAAACACGCCCCTCGCCACGCCTCCACCGAGGTTCCGAGCTGTGATTGGCCAGAGGTCCGTTAGGCTCCTGCACGTGATACGTCGAAAAAAATGTGAAAGCTGGGAGCGCGCGCGGTGAGAGAGGAGAGCATCAGCACGGGCAGAGGAGCGCGCGCACATGGCCTGCTTCACCAAGGTACACACACACACACACACACACACACACACACACACACACACTTTTAAATATAGTAATGTATCTAAAAACAACAGTGTGGTTATATATGATAAATATTATTATAATTATAACAGCTTTTTGAGGTTTCAATGTAATATAAATGATTGTTTATTATTATTATTTTTATTATTGTTATTATTATTATTATTATTATAAGTCGTAGAATATTTTATATAAATTCCAATTCAATATGTTGTGTTTGTTTGTTTTGGGGCGGGACTTAATGGAGCTGATGTTTATTTCCATGTGTGGGAAATTACTTTAACGAACACAGTGTGCATATATGTGTGTGTGTGTGTGTGTGTGTGTGTGTGTGTGTGTGTGTGTATATATGTGTGTGTGTATATGTGTTTGTGTGTGTGTGTATATATGTGTGTGTGTGTATGTATGTATGTGTGTGTGTGTGTGTGTATATGTGTATGTATGTATGTGTGTGTGTGTGTGTGTGTATATATGTGTGTGTGTATATGTGTGTGTGTGTATATATGTGTGTGTGTGTATGTATGTATGTGTGTGTGTGTGTGTGTGTATATGTGTATGTATGTATGTGTGTGTGTGTGTGTGTGTATATATGTGTGTGTGTGTATATGTGTGTGTATGTATGTGTGTGTGTGTGTAGATGGAGAGGATGATCGTGTCCATGCAGGATCCGGACATGGGGATGAAGATGAGAAACCAGAGATTACTCATTACACTAATTCCTCACGCCATGACCGGTCAGAACACCTCTCTCACTGCTCCTGTCTCACTCTCTCTCTCACTGCTCCTGTCTCACTCTCTCTCTCACTGCTCCTGTCTCACTCTCTCTCACTGCTCCTGTCTCATCGTACTGAATCAAAAGAAAATTATGGAAATGTGTATGAAATGTGAAACATCTGTATGAAATGTAAACACTTCACCTGTCTCACTCTCCCACTTCAACTGTCTCACTCTTTTCCACTCCACCTGTTTTACTCTTTGTTTTTCCTTAGTTAATAGTAGCAGCAGTGAATTACTTTTAAACAACGCTGTGTGTGTGTGTGTGTGTGTGTGCGTAATATTCCCTCATGGTCTGACATTGTTCCGTTCAGCTCTGCTCGTGTGTGTGTGTGTGTGTGTGTGTGTGTGTGTGTGTGTGGCGTGTCATGACACGACCCTGCTGTGTGTTTGTTCCTGATCAGCAGGACGGAGTGTTGTTCTGATCTCAGTTGAATAATCCGTACACTCGTTACTGAGATTAGACCTGATTAGAGATTATTATAGATTTATATGAAGCCTGGAGAATCGGACAGGAATCAGACGAGACGTCCTGGATTACACAGCGTCTGCGTCTGAGGTGACCTTTCACAGATTTCAGACGTGTGCATAAACACATTAATAATTATATAGGAATTATTTTAATTAAACATCAGCGATTATTTATTCAGCACAACCATGATGGAAGTCATAAAGTCGCCTCGTTTGAATGTGTCCTGTACACACACCGCATCTCTCTCTCTATTGAGAACATTAAATTGTAACATTAAATAAATCACCTAAACTAACCGCGACATGTTTCCTGAGGTTAGAGGTCGAGTGTTTATATGCTGAGGTGTGTGTGTGTGCTGTGTGTATGAGGCCAGCGGTGTTCATCCCCTTCTATTGTAGCATTGCTAATGCTAATTTTATCTTTTCATTCGCTGTCTATAGTGTGTGTCGCATGCCGCATGTTTATTACATGAGCTGTAAGTTCTGAACAAAACAGGACAACATTCTGAGAACAACACCCGTTCCGTCTGGGCTGTAGGGGGCACTATATATAAAAGTATGTATAGAGCCACACCCTTTTGTCTGAGGAAAGTAAATTTGGTGCAGGTTAACAGGAAAATGTCAAATGAAAATCACGTGTCAGAGCGATCGGCCACAAGGTGGCGCTAAAGCAACATGACTTTATGTTTAAATCTACAACTTATAACGACGGGTAACGACCGCGTGAACTTCAGAGGCGATTTTAAATTGGGCTCAGTGGAACGGGGAGGAAGATGAAGATGAAGAGATCACATGACCCCAAGGTCAGATTGTGACGAAACCTGGTGTGTTTAGTTAAAGGAACATTTTGAGGACACACCAAATTCAGTAAATGTAGCTCACTAGGGGGCGCCAAATCAAACATTGTGCCTTAAATAAATTACATTTATTTAACTTAAAGTTTTCAGATTTTTTCTTTTTGTTAAGTAAACTCCAGCTTTAAAGGTCAGTGCTAGAGGTCAGGGTGTGTTAGAGGTGTGTGTCAGTCTGTACACTGAGTACTTAGAATGTGTGTGAAGTGTGTGATGTTTAGTGTAATCTGTATCCTTTTATATATCTGTGTGTGTGTGTGTGTGTGTGTGTGTGTGTGTGTGTGTGTGTGTGTGTGTTGTATACATCTGTTTCTCATGCGTGTGTCTCTACAGGAAGTGACATTATTGAATGGCTGATGAAGAAATATAACATCAGTGAAGAAGGTATCTACACAAACACTGTGTGTGTGTGTGTGTGTGTGTGTGTGTGTGTGTGTGTGTGTGTGTGTGTGTGTTTACTGTCGTGTCTTGTCTCTAGTAGCATTCTCTGAAGAGATGACGTCTTTTATCCTTTGGGGACACTTGCAAGTCACTCACACACACATACACACACACACACACACACACACACACACACACACACACACACACACACACACACACAGATCAATCTGTAGGTTACATTAAGTGTTAAATCAGGTTCAGATTAACTTTGTAATCCTGTAGGTGTGTTTGTGTAACTTGTTCACCACAAAACAAAACAACATTTAATAGATTTATTACATGAATAAACGTGGTGTGTGTGTGTGTGTGTGTGTGTGTGTGTGTGTGTGTGTGTGTGTGTGTTTAGAGTCATTACATATCGGAAATCTCTTGGTGAAGTACGGATACATCTACCCTTTAAAGGAGCCTCGGAACCTGAGTCTGAGAGCAGACGAGTCGCCTTATCGCTTTCAGGTACCGGGTCCGAGAGATGTCTAAGTGTGTGTGTGTGTGTGTGTGTGTGTGTGTGTGTGTGTGAGAGACAAAACACACAGGGACATGCTGTTATTGGAAAATAATCAGGAACAGTTACTCCCTGATCACACTCTCAGCGCTGTTATTCTGTAAACTTTCCACACACACACGCACACACACGCACACACACGCACACACACACACACACACACACACACTTAGACATCTCTCTCTCTCTCTCTCTCTCTCCCCCAGACTCCATATTACTGGACGTCTAGCCGCTGGCCGGCCACAGAGCTGGATTACGGTCAGTTTCCAAACATGATGTACATCGATGTTGTTTACTGTTTGTTTGTTTGTTTGTTTGTTTGTTGTTTGTATAAACACGAGCTCTGAGGTTCTGTCTGTGACGCACAGCTATTTATTTGGCCAAGAAGAACATTCGCAAGCAAGGAGAGCTGATAGAGTACGAGAAGGTACGGAACTGACTTCTGCTCCATCCTGCAGCCTGAGGATAGAGGGATCACCTCACACACACATACACACACACACACATACACACACACATACACACACACACACACACACACTCCATCTCTCTCACTCTCTCTCTCTCTCTGTTGTAACAGGAGTGTTATAACACGCTGCATAAGAGAATCAATCACACCTGGGACTTTGTGGTGATGCAGGCGAGAGAGCAGCTCAGGTGAACACACACACACGCACACACACACACACACACACACACACACACAGATTTTCCACTCATCATCACAGTTGTGTATATTATCACTCAGGGAGAACAGACAATGCTGACAGTCAAAGCTGAGCGTAAACAGGAATACACACACACACACGCACACACGCACACACACACACACGCACACACACACACACACACGCACACACACACACACACAGGTCCAGTGTGCTGTACATTATAAGGAACTCTGTATTATTGGAGTTATTGGAGTTTTTTCTCCTTCAGGGCGTCGAAACATCGCCGCAAATCTGATCGCATCGTACTGGAGTGTCAGGAGCAGGCGTACTGGCTCATCAACAGACCTCCTGTGAGGAACACGCACACACACACACACGCACGCACACACACACGCACACACACACTATACACACACACACGCACACACACACTATACACACACAGTACTGTATACACACACTATACACACACACACACTATACACACACACACACACACACACTATACACACACACACACTATACACACACAATATATACACACACTATACACACACACAAAATACACACTATATACACACACAATACACACACTATACACACACTATATACACACACTATACACACACACACACACACTATATAAACACTTTATACACACACACTATACACACACACACACTATATACACACACACTATATACACACACTATACACAAACACAAAATACACACACTATACACACACTATACACACACACACACACAATACACACACTATACACACACTATATACACACACTATATACACACACTATACACACACACACACACTATATAAACACTTTATACACACACACTATATACACACACTATACACACACACTATATACACACACTATATACACACACTATATACACACACTATATACACACTTTATACACACTTTATACACACACACTACACACACAAACAATGCACACACACTATATACACGCACTATACACACACACACACAATACACACACTATACACACACTATATACACACATTATATACACACACACACACACACTATATAAACACTTTATACACACTATACACACACACTATACACACACACACACACACACACACACACACACACACTATATACGCACACTATACACACACCCACACACAATACACACACTATACACACACTATATACACACACTATATACACACACACACACACACACACACACACACACACACACTATATAAACACTTTATACACACTATACACACACACTGCACACACACTATATACACGCACTATACACACACACACACTATACACACACTATATACACACATTATATACACACACACACACACTATATAAACACTTTATACACACTATACACACACACACACACACACACAATACACACATTATACACACACTATATACACACACTATATATACACACACACACACACACACTATATAAACACTTTATACACACTATATACACGTACTATACACACACACACACACACTATATAAACACTTTATACACACTATATACACACACTACACACACAAACAATGCACACACACTATATACACACACTATACACACAGACAAAATACACACACTATACACACACACACACACACAATACACACACTATATACACACACTATACACACACACACACACACACACACTATATAAACACTTTATACACACACACTATACACACACACACTATATACACACACTATACACACACACACTATATACACACACTATACACACACACACAATACACACACTATACACACACTATATACACACACTATACACACACACACACTATATAAACACTTTATACACACACACTATATACACACACTATACACACACACTATATAAACACTTTATACACACACACTATATACACACACTATATACACACACTATATACACACTTTATACACACTTTATACACACACACTACACACACAAACAATGCACACACACTATATACACGCACTATACACACACACACACAATACACACACTATACACACACACACACACACTATATAAACACTTTATACACACTATACACACACACTATACACACACACACACACACACACACACACACACACACACTATATACGCACACTATACACACACCCACACACAATACACACACTATACACACACTATATACACACACTATATACACACACACACACACACACACACACACACACACTATATAAACACTTTATACACACTATACACACACACTACACACACAAACAATGCACACACACTATATACACGCACTATACACACACACACACAATACACACACTATATACACACATTATATACACACACACACACACACTATATAAACACTATACACACACACTATACACACACACACACACACACACACACACACACACACACTATATACGCACACTATACACACACCCACACACAATACATACACTATACACACACTATATACACACACTATATACACACACACACACACACACACACACACTATATAAACACTTTATACACACTATACACACACACTACACACACAAACAATGCACACACACTATATACACGCACTATACACACACACACACTATACACACACTATATACACACATTATATACACACACACACACACTATATAAACACTTTATACACACTATACACACACACTACACACACAAACAATGCACACACACTATATACACGCACTATACACACACACACACTATACACACACTATATACACACATTATATACACACACACACACACTATATAAACACTTTATACACACTATACACACACACACACACACACAATACACACATTATACACACACTATATACACACACTATATATACACACACACACACACACACTATATAAACACTTTATACACACTATACACACACACAAACAATGCACACACACTATATACACGCACTATACACACACACACACACACTATATAAACACTTTATACACACTATATACACACACTACACACACAAACAATGCACACACACTATATACACACACTATACACACACTCTATAAAAACTCATAAACTAGCAAAACTCATAAAATATGAGGTAATCAGTTACATTTTTTAAGTAATGATGTTTCCAATTGTAAGTAAACAGAACTATCAGTGTTTGAGTTTGTTGTTCTCATTCATATTAATCCTTCTTTACTTGCATTATTGAGCCGAACTCATACTATTTAATAGCAGTTATAATTTTTTTTAGTTCTTGCAAATCAAATAAATTGTTGTTGATCTTTTCGCTGCTCCTGGCAGCCAAAAGTTGTGGAACTTTAAGGTGACAGTTACTGTTACTTAAGTACTTACAGTTACTTAAAATATCAAATTTGTTCAGCTCACTTGAAAAGTGTCATTTCTACAAACTCATAAATACCAAAAAGTTCTAAATACTCATCAAAGTCTATTAATCTGAACTAATTGTAATTATTTAAGCTAACAGAACTCAATATGTTTAATTACTTTGAGCATTAGGGTTTACGGTGTATATATACACACACACACACACACACACACTATACACACACTGACATTCTATACACACAGACACATACACACACCCAATACATACTCTATACACACACTCTAGACACACTCTACACAATACACTCTATACACACATTCACACTGTACATGCTACATGCACTTCATACACACTCCATACTCTTAATATATTTACACACACACACACACACTCAGTATATGATGAAAGCTGATCGTCTCCTCTGTAAGTCAGTACACTGCGGTGGTTTTATTCCTGTATTTTGTTCCTGGTATCCGATTCTTTATCCGGAGTTCTTCCTCCGTCTCGTTTCCCTGCCCGGCGTCTGGACGTCTCGTCTGCAGAGTCTGGTAGCGTCTCTCAGGACGGGAGCGGACGGTTAAACTGATTACTGAACTGAAACTGATTGAACAGTAAGAGACGTGAGAGTCGAGCCGAACGCTACAGGGATGTAACACGGCTCAGGGTTCAGAGCTTCTCTCATCCAACACGTCGTCTAACTACAGCTGAAGTCTGCAGGTGTACGTGAATAATTAATCATTAACACCAGCGCTGATTAGACTGTGTGATGATTAACCTGGTGAAGACTCTGTGCAGGACGGAGCAGGCTCGGCTGCTTCTGAGACCGTCACTAAAAATATACATTTAGAAAAGCTTTCGTCTTGCACATGCCCTCGTACACACACACAGCTTTTAAATTCTGAAATATTTATTACATCAGATTAAAGCTGAGTCGCAGTTTACTGAGAAACCCATCAGGGTCGGAGAGAGAGAGAGAGAGAGAGGAGACTGAGAGTTTAATACTGCATGAGTGTGATGGAGGCAAGAGGATTGGGCTTGAGGATAAGTGAGAGAATGGTGTGTGTGTGTGTGTGTGTGTGTGTGTGTGTGTGTGTGTTTTGGGAAGGTCATATGACCCGGCCTTTCCCTTTAATGGATCCATCTTCTGTTCCAAAGCTTAAGAGGATTCCATTACTGAGGTTTCCTGTGTGTGTGTTTGTGTGTGTGTGTGTGTGTGTGTGTGTGTGTGTGTGTGAGAGAGAGAGAGAAATACATTATCTTGGAACTGGAGCATAAATCTGTGGTGGATTTACACTCCGTTTATTCATTCACATAAAGAGCCTGTGAGTTAAAAATCAGCAAATCCAAAAACGTGTGTGTGTGTGTGTGTGTGTGTGTGTGTGTGTGTGTGTGTGTTCTGAGTGAAGAGTCAGTGAAGCAGTGAGGAAATAAATCTATAATTAAATCGAGTGTTAATGCATCTTCATAGAAATCTCTGTGTTCAAACTGCACAAAAACAATAAATAAAACATTAATCATGTGAGACATCACAGTCACATCCGACTAAAATCATCACAACACGCGTCTCACATTAATGAGAAATCACAGTGCAGTGTGGAGACGACTGGGACGAAGCACTGACACTGGAGACTCCTTCACTGATGTTAGAGAGATAAACGTCTCCTTACAGATCAGAGGGGCGCTGTAGCCCGAGCCACTGAGTGTGTGTCCAGCTCTTATACTATCTGTGGCTTAGATTCATCTTGACTCTGTTTGTGTCTGTGTGTGTGTGTGTGTGTGTGTGTGTGTGTGTGTTCAGCCCGGTGCTATGGATATTTTGGAGTTTGGTCCTGAGAGATGGAACATCACAAACTCACGAGTGCAGCTGGTGAGTCACACACACACACACACACACACACACACACACACACTGTGTTCTAGTTCAGCTCTACAGTCACATGAGGAGAATTTCAGTTAAATCTCATTTATAAACATAAAACACACGCGTGGTGATTGACAGCTGAGGTGTGTTTATCTGATTCCACACGGTAGCAGGAAGGAAACCTGAAACTTAAATCTGATCAGGAAATAAAAGATTTACACACGACGTTACTGCAGAGTTACAGCACACACACACCCACACACACACGGGCAGACGTTTGGCTAAATGTAGAAAGGAATATAAACTCTTAAACTCTACATGTTTATATATTATACACCAGGACGAATATATTCTCATTATAGCAGAAAGATAAAACAGGTATGTTACTGAACTCTAAAACACACCTCTACTGGTGTAAAACACTGCTGTTCTGATTGACATAAAGGTGCCGTTATTAACACTAACGCCTGGCGTATAAACCACAGACATAACGTTATAATGTTAAAGTACTGACCAGCTGAACCTCACACTGACCTGATCATCTCTCATCTCTCCTCCCGCCGCCGCGCGCTCTCGTGTGTGTGTGTCTCACTCAGTAAGTATTCACTTTATAAACTGTGTGTGTGTGGTGTAGACCTATGAACCTGGAATAGTTTCAGAAAAAAGAGAATTTCTTGGATAAAAATTAGAATCTTTATTGTAGAACATTTGAGCAAAAATTAACTAAATGAAATCGTGTTCTTGTGGAATTTCAGAACAGAACACGGAGTTCTACAGGAAGGAGGTGACCACATTTATTACACCTACTACACCTAATACACCAATTACACTTATTACACTTATTACACCTACTACACCTATTACACTTATTACACCTACTACACCTACTACACCTATTACACTTATTACACCTACTACACCTACTACACCTATTACACCTATTACACCTAATACACCAATTACACCTACTACACCTATTACACCTATTACACCTAATACACCAATTACACCAATTACACTTATTACACCTATTACACTTATTACACCTATTACACCTATTACACCTACTACACCAATTACACCTACTACACCAATTACACCTATTACACATATTACACCTAATACACCAATTACACCAATTACACTTATTACACCTATTACACCTACTACACCAATTACACCTACTACACCTATTACACCTATTACACCTATTACACATATTACACATATTACACCTATTACACCTAATACACCAATTACACTTATTACACCTATTACACCTACTACACCTACTACACCTACTACACCTATTACACCTAATACACCAATTACACCTACTACACCTATTACACCTATTACACCTAATACACCAATTACACCAATTACACTTATTACACCTATTACACATATTACACCTACTACACCTATTACACTTATTACACCTATTACACCTATTACACCTAATACACCAATTACACCTATTACACATATTACACATATTACACCTATTACACCTAATACACCTATTACACTTATTACACCTATTACACCTATTACACCTAATACACCAATTACACCTATTACACATATTACACATATTACACCTATTACACCTATTACACCTATTACACCTAATACACCAATTACACCTATTACACATATTACACATATTACACCTATTACACCTAATACACCAATTACACCAATTACACTTATTACACCTATTACACATATTACACCTACTACACCTATTACACTTATTACACCTATTACACCTATTACACCTAATACACCAATTACACCTATTACACATATTACACATATTACACCTATTACACCTATTACACATATTACACTTATTACACCTATTACACCTACTACACCTACTACACCTACTACACCTATTACACCTAATACACCAATTACACCTACTACACCTATTACACCTATTACACCTAATACACCAATTACACCAATTACACTTATTACACCTATTACACATATTACACCTACTACACCTATTACACTTATTACACCTATTACACCTATTACACCTAATACACCAATTACACCTATTACACATATTACACCTATTACACCTATTACACCTAATACACCAATTACACTTATTACACCTACTACACCAATTACACCTACTACACCAATTACACCTATTACACATATTACACCTAATACACCAATTACACCAATTACACTTATTACACCTATTACACCTACTACACCAATTACACCTACTACACCTATTACACCTATTACACCTATTACACATATTACACATATTACACCTATTACACCTAATACACCAATTACACTTATTACACCTATTACACCTACTACACCTACTACACCTATTACACCTAATACACCAATTACACCAATTACACTTATTACACCTATTACACCTACTACACCAATTACACCTACTACACCTATTACACCTATTACACCTATTACACATATTACACATATTACACATATTACACCTATTACACCTAATACACCAATTACACCTATTACACCAATTACACCTACTACACCTATTACACCTAATACACCAATTACACCAATTACACCTATTACACATATTACACCTATTACACCTATTACACCTAATACACCGATTACACCAATTACACTTATTACACTTATTACACCTATTACACCTACTACACCAATTACACCTACTACACCTATTACACATATTACACCTATTACACCTAATACACCAATTACACCAATTACACTTATTACACCTATTACACCTATTACACCTACTACACCTATTACACCTATTACACCTAATACACCAATTACACCTAATACACCAATTACACCAATTACACTTATTACACCTATTACACCTACTACACCTACTACACCTATTACACCTATTACACCTAATACACCAATTACACCAATTACACCAATTACACCTATTACACATATTACACCTATTACACCTACTACACCTATTACACCTATTACACCTAATACACCAATTACACCAATTACACCAATTACACTTATTACACCTATTACACCTACTACACCTATTACACCTATTACACCTAATACACCAATTACACCTACTACACCTATTACACCTAATACACCAATTACACCAATTACACCAATTACACCAATTACACCAATTACACGTATTACACCTATTACACCTACTACACCTACTACACCTACTACACCAATTACACCTACTACACCTATTACACCTATTACACCAATTACACCTACTACACCTATTACACCTATTACACCTACTACACCTATTACACCTATTACACCTACTACACCTATTACACCTACTACACCTATTACACCTATTACACCTACTACACCTATTACACCTACAACACCTATTACACCTATTACACCTACTACACCTATTACACCTATTACACCTACTACACCTATTACACTTATTACACTTATTACTGAATAATCTCAGTCGCTCCTGCAGAACCGAATACACAGAGGAATATTAGTGTGTGTGTGTGTGTGTGTGTGCGTGTGTGTGCGCGCGTGTGTGTGTGTGTGTGTGTGTGTGTGTGTGTGGCCTGAGGTCGAGCAACTGAAGCAAACCCTGGAACGAAGGAACCGAGTGAAGTCCTCTGTTTGTCTAGAAAGGTATTTCAGTGTGTGTGTGTGTGTGTGTGTATGTATGTGTTTTAGTGTATGTGTGTGTTTTAGTGTGTGTGACACTGTGTGTGTGTGCATGAGTGTGTGTGTGTGCATGAGTGTGTGTGTGTGCATGAGTGTGAGATTTTGTGTGTGTGAGATTTTGTGTGTGTGAGAGTGTGTGTGAGAGTGTGTGTGTGAGAGTGTGTGTGTGAGAGTGTGTGTGTGAGAGTGTGTGTGTGTGTGTGATTTTGTGTGAAACTGTGTGTGCGCATGAGTGTGCATGTGTGAGAATGTGTGTGAGAATGTGTGTGAGAGTGTGTGTGTGTGCGTGTGTGTGTGTGAGAGTGTGTGTGTGAGAGTGTGTGTGAGTGTGAGAGTGTGTGTGAGTGTGAGAGTGTGTGTGAGTGTGAGAGTGTGTGTGAGTGAGAGAGTGTGTGTGAGTGAGAGTGTGTGTGTATGAGTGTGTGTGTATGAGTGAGAGAGTGTGTGTGAGTGAGAGAGTGTGTGTGAGTGAGAGTGTGTGTGTATGAGTGTGTGTGTGTGTCCATTAGTGTTTTATAGCCCACACTTGCTGTCTTCTTTTATTCCAGCTCTGACTAATGTTTCTTTTATGTACAGTAGATTAGACCATAATGTGTGTGTGTGTGTGTAGTTTTGTTAAGTACAGCACCCAGTACATGAACCATGACCCGATAATGCAAGGCTGCCTTCCCAGCAACCCCTGGATCACAGACGACACCAGTTTATGGAATATTAACGCAGACATGTGAGTCACACACACACACACACAAACACACACACACACACACACACACACACACATATGGATTAGTGACACTGGTATAGAATAAGAATTGGATGAAAGAAATCCCTGAACGTTGATGAGATCATGTTCAGTAAACACTGACCCCTGCTGATGTGAGAGTGTGTACGAGTGTGTGTGTGAGTTTGTACGAGTGTATGTGTGTGTGTGTGTGTGTGAGAGTTTGTGTGAGAGTATGAGTGTGTACGAGTGTGTACGAGTGTGTACGAGTGTGTGTGAGTGAGTGTGTGTGTGTGCGCGTACGAGTGTGTGAGAGTGTGTGTGTGTGTGAGTGTGTGAGTGTGAGTGTGTGAGTGTGTGAGTGTGTGAGTGTGTGAGTGAGTGTGTGTGTGAGTGTGTGTGTGAGTGAGTGTGTGAGTGAGTGTGTGAACGAGTGTGTGTACGAGTGTATGTGTGTGTGTGAGAGAGTTTGTACGAGTGTATATGTGTGTGCGTGTGTGTGTGTGAGAGTTTGTGTGAGAGTATGAGTGTGTACGAGTGTATATGTGTGTGTGAGAGTGTGTGAGAGTGTGTGAGAGTGTGTGAGAGAGTGTGTACGAGTGTGTGTACGTGAGTGAGTGTGTATGTGTGTGTGAGTGTGTATGTGTGTGAGTGAGTGTGTGTGTGAGTGAGTGTACGAGAGAGTGTGTACCAGTGTGTGTGTGAGAGAGTGTGTGAGAGTGTGTGAGAGTGTGTGAGAGTGTGTGAGAGTGTGTACGAGTGTGTACGAGAGAGTGTACGAGAGAGTGTACGAGAGAGTGTACGAGAGAGTGTGTGAGAGAGTGTGTGAGAGAGTGTGTGAGAGAGTGTACGAGAGAGTGTGTGAGTGAGTGTGTGAGAGAGTGTGTGAGAGAGTGTGTGAGTGAGTGTTAACACTTCATGCATTAAGGCCTGAGTTTACTGAGCAGGGTTGCCATGCCGACAAAGCTGCGCGTGGAGCGATGGAGCTTCAGCTTTATGGAGCTGCTGAACGACCCGATGGGCAGAAAGGAATTCCTCACCTACCTGGAGAAAGAGTTCAGTGGTACACACACACACACACACGCACACACGCACACACACACACACACACACACCTTAGTGACGTTTGTGTTGCCTCTTATCATTACACTCCTACTTCATTCCTTCACCCCTCTGTCTCTCTCTTTCTCTGTCTCTGTCTCTGTCTCTTTCTCTGTCTCTCTCTCTGTCTCTGTCTCTGTCTTTTCTCTCAGCGGAGAACTTGTGCTTCTGGCAGGCGTGTGAGGACATGCGACACGGAGAAACCTCCAAAATCCCAGAGAAAGTGGAGGAGATTTACAAGTAAGAGATTTACCGCTAAGATTTTCCCGCTGACTCACACTGACTCATGTGGAGTCACACTCAGACTGACTCAAACTGATTCTACCTCACACTGACTCATGCTGACTCACACTGACACGCACTTACACTGACTCAAAGTCATGCTTACTCATGCTGACCCCCTTTTGCATAGTCACACGCTGACTCAAACTCAGACTGACTCACTCTCACTCACGCTGACTCTAATTCACACGGACACATTTAGACTGACTCAGACTGACTCACACTGCCGAAGACTGACTCACACTGCCTCACACTGACACTCACGCTGACTCAAACTCACACTGACACACTCAGAATGACTCAGACTCACGCTGACTCACTCATGCTGACTCGCACACCGACTCCCACACTGACTCATGTGGAGTCACACACAGACTGACTCACACCTACCTCACGTTAACTCTCACTCATGCTGACTCTCACACTCAGATTGACTCTAACTCATGCTGACTCACACCCAGACTGACTCATACTCACACTGACTCAATCAAACTGGCTCATGCTGACTGACACACTGACACACACACTGACTCGCAGAGACTAACACTGAATCACAGTCACTCAGTGACTTTGGGTTTGCAGCACGTCGTTGTGTGTGTGTGTGTGTGTGTGTGTGTGTGTGTGTGTGCTCTACAGGCAGTACCTCGCCCCCGGAGCCATAAACTCTGTGAACATTGACGGGAAGACGATGTCCGTGACTCTGGAGGGGATGAAGAACCCGGACCGCTTCGTGTTCGACAGCGCACAGATGCACATCTACATCCTGATGAAGAAGGCGAGAGCTTTAGGAACACGGCTCTCACACACACACACACACACACACACACACACACACACACGCACTAAACATAATGTAAAAAAATTATATATACTTATAAAAATTATTGTAATATTATTATATATTCATTATAATTAATAGTGAAATTGTACATAAAATGCATATTTACAGGAACAGTAAGTATTGTTGTTGTGTGTAACACCGTGTGTGTGTGTGTGTGTGTGTGTGTGTGTAGGACTCGTACTCTCGCTACTTGAAGTCTGAACTGTACAAGAGCTTGTTAGCAAAAGCTTTTGTACCCCAGGAAACAAAGAAGAGGTATAAACACACACACACACACACACACACACACACATATCAATACCAAATATTTATCATTAGTCTTTAAAAAATACATTACACATCTATGTGTGTGTGTGTGTGTGTGCGCAGTGTGTTCCCGTGTATGCGTCGTCAGCGAAATTCGAGCTACGCACCTTCACTGGTACAAACAGGGGACGAAAACGGAAAGAACAGCGCTGGAACTGCAGGAACTTAATCTCACACACACACACACTCACACACTCACACACACACACACACACACACAATAGTTTATGCAAAGTATAAAACCATAGTTCTGAGTTTAAACTGTTTTTATTTGTATTTAGTTTGATGTTTATTGGTCAGCAGGTTGCCACGGAAACCCAGTAACAAAGTTTCTGTGATTTCATTTCTCACATCGACCTGTCGAAAGAAAAACACTCCTGTGTACTGCACTGATACACACACACACACACACACACACACACACGCCCAGGCTGAATGTATGTGATATTTCCTGCCCGTCGTGTGGGGCTCTGCAGTAGAGACTATTAGAGATTATTTACTCATAAAATAGTATCTTTATGAACACACACACACACACACACACACACACACACCGTTTCACCTCCTCATGTCACTTTATTAGAGTTTCTCTCAATGTTAAAGTTAATTGTGTTCCTGTTTATTTTCACTGCACTCTGTGTTGTTTAGTTCACACTAAATACAGGAACACACACACACACACACACACACACACATTAACACCTCACACCAGCTGTAGTGTGCAGAGTCTCTCATGGAAACGTGTTTCAGTTGTGTGTGCGTGTGTGTGTGTGTGTGTGTGTGTTCCTCCTGAACCTGTCCTGATGACTCTCAGAAATAAAGCATGGTTCAGCTCCTCACTCTCAGCTCATCATTTCCATCCTTTATGAAATATTCAGACATTGGAGTTAAAAACAGAAACGCGATCAATAAACAACGACTCTGTGAATCTTTCTGACCCTCAGCAGCACCGACGCCTTCACGAGCGCTTTCACGTGTGTTTAATAAAACACCGAGTGTGTGGAGCTTCTGCTGGAGGTGTGTGTGTGTGTGTGCGAGAGAGCTGCGGATGCAGAGGGAATAGACGAGTGTAGAGTCGGCTTTATTAGGAATCATCAAAGGTTACAAATGTTTATAAAGTAACAGAAGAAAAAACTGTTTGATTAAGAAAACATTATTATGTGTCATTGTTAATAACTTCATATTTTCCTCTGTAGAACCTGAGATCTTATTAATCATCACATCATCTCATAGGTACATACTTATGATTGCAATACTGAAACACACACACACACACACACACACACACACACACACACACACTGCGGTGAAGTGCCAAAGAGGTCCAGAATCATCCACAGACCTTAACACCAGCTTCAGAGGCAAAAATGCCATAAAATAATAATAATAATAATAAAATAAAGGTATCTCACACACACACACACACACACACACACACACACACTCAACCAAAACTTTATGTATAATTTATGAAAGTGCTATAAGCAGCAGTACTTTTACTTTTTTAAAAGTGAATAAAGCTTCATTGTTTCTCCTGATTAAATCAAGACCCTGAACAGATATTAAAACACACACACACTTACGTGCACACACACACACTCACACACACACACACACATTAGTGTATAATGTATATAATTAAACCTCTTTTGGCAACAGTAAAGGTACGAGTGTAAAGAAGAACGAGAGTGCAGTGCTACTGGCCGTGTCTCATGACACTGTTAAAAAACAACAACGAAACAGTGTGACATCAGCAGTGACATCACACCTCTCCGCCTGAGCCACGCCCCAAACCGACAATACAACAACTAAAACACCACCGCTATCTTTTCACAGCTTTAGCTCCGCACAGAAGGGGGCGGAGCTTACTGAAGGTCACGCCGCACGCTCGCTGCTCATTGGCTGGAGGACGTTTCCATGGAGATGATGCATTAAATGCAGAGTTTAATGTACAATATACACGTGTGTGTGTGTGTGTCAGGATTGAAGTTTTACTTCCGCGAAGAAAAACAAAGATGTATCGTCCTGTTTCTCTCGATAACAGGTTTAAAAGGTCTTTTATTCTTTACACATCATAACCATGTGATGGTCATGTGCTACACCGCGGCCAACCAGCAGCCAGCCTGAGATGTTCAGTAAGTCCCGCCCTCGTGTTGTTGTGATGTTTTAGGTTTCGTTGGCGTTCCTTCAGGGCGTGACCTGAAGCTCCGCCTTCTGGTTCAGACACAACCTGTATCCGCAGAGTTTGCGCGGCCAGCCCCAGGGCGGGACGTCGTTCTCGCGCGGCGGCAGGAGGAACACCACGCTGGTGGCCACCATGATGTGCCAGATGGAGTGTGTGTAGTAGTAGTTGCTGTCGGTCTGAGCGAACACGTACACACACACCCCGATGAGCGCCGACGCGATGCCGGGGATCAGGAAGAAAACCCAGCGCTTCCACGCGGGCGGGTAACAGTGACGCCGCTTCACACCGCGGTATATCTGTAAAAACAAGAATAAATCATCATCATCATCATGGGGACGTGTAGGAGATCGGATTCTGACTGAACGCCATCAGACTCGTACCCAGGCAGTTAGCATGATGGCTAACGCAAACAGCACAGGACCTAGAAGGTTCCACAGGCCTCTGCGGTCCAGCTGCATCGCCATGGCGATAAGGAGTGTCCCGCCCATGAAGAGTACCTGCATCACGGGAGAGACGTGTTACACTCACACAGCCACGTGTCTGATCTGTGTGTGTGTGTGTGTGTGTGTGTGTGTGTGTGTGTGTACACTGGCCCTACGTATTTCAGTGTGTACGGGAGTCGCGCCATGCAGATGATGGTCACCCAGACGGCCACCACCGAGCCCAGGAAGTCGCAGAACTGCAGCGTGTCGTAGTCCATGATGCAGAGCACCGTCACGCCGGGCTGGTCACACGCGTGGTAGAACTACACACACACACACACACACACACACAATGTACCTTATACGTGTAGTTAAAAACACTACTAAATAAGAGAATGAAGTAAAGGCGTCGTTATGACACGTCAGGTGTGTAACCGTAGTGACGACTACACTGATGTTTACACTCTGTACGATGTTTACGTCTGTCAATCAATTCATCATCATCATCATTAATATCAATGACACACAGTGTGCAGTGCGTGTGCAGTGTGCGTGTGTAGTGTGTGTCGTGTGCATGTGCAGTGTGTGGGTGCAGTGTGTGGGTGCAGTGTGCGTGTAGTGTGTGTGGTATACACACAGTGGAGAAGAACATGGTGAGGAGGTAGACGAGGGCCTCGGGGTGATACCCTCGGTACAGCGCCACCGCGATGGGGGGGAGGAACAGCAGGTTACTGAGCGTGAGCAGAAGCGCCGCCGCTAACTGACGAGAGAACGACAGAGCGCTCGAACCGTCTGAGCAGCTCCACCCCAACCAGCCTGCGTACACACACACACACACACACACACACACACACACAAGGCTTTAGAAATAAACAACAAAAACGTGTGCGTGTGTGTGTGTGTGTGTGTCTCTCACCGGTGTTACACACACAGGCGGCGTACAGGTAGCTCTGTGAGCGCAGCAGCTTGCAGTCTCCGTACGGGCCGCACTCGTCCACACACGCGCTCACGCTCGCCGACACGCCCACCGCCGCCGAGACGTTCCGACACGCCGCGCTGCAAGCACAGACGCCACTGTCACCATGGCAACCACACAACACTGTGCTCCACACCACACCACAAGCACGATCTCATCAAACCAGTTTCAGACACCTGGGTGTGTGTGTGTGTGTGTGTGTGTGTGTTTTTGTGTGTGTGTGTACCTGTCGTTACAGATGCTTTGCAGGCTCAGGTACCACGTCACTGCGAGGGGAAACGGAATCCTCAACAACGCCCGTGTCTCGTTACTGCTCACCTGGAGAGGATACCCTGTCATGAACGCTACACACACACGCGTGCAAAATGTAAATACGTCATCGTTTTTTTACTGAGAGAGGTTTTACATGTGGTCATTGTGTGTGTGTGTGTGTGTGTGTGTGTGTTATAACACACCTGCATCACATGACTGGCTAGTGTTGAGATGAAGAACAGGAGCAGAAGGTGTAAGACACGCCCTCACGCTGTCGAATGGACCAATCACAGAGGTCTGGAATATCACAAATACACACACACACACACACACACACACACACACACGGCAGAAAATGGAAAATGTATAAGAGCAGTGAAACTATTTGCACATAGGTTTAAGTTTTATGTTATAAGAACACACACGTACACACACACACACGTGTACACACACACCGTGTTGAGGTCAAGCTGCAGGATGAGCGCCCCCCCACTGTCGGCAGACTCAAGCTCTAGGGGCAGCAGGGTGGGCGTGAGGGCGGGCGCGGTCACGCTGCTGTTAGCGACGGTGAAGCGCACGGAGAGGACGTCCTGCGTCTCACGCAGCACCGCGGGCGTCCGGAGGCAGGAGTTACTGAGGGGCGCGGCGAGGGACGAGGCGCTCAGGGGGAACGACACGTTCACGTCAGACTCCACACTCGGGGGGGCACAGCCCACTGGGGGGGGGGGGGGGGGGGGTTGGGGGGTTAGAGACAGAGAGAAAGAGATTATTATTACTATTATAATAAAAATATATGTATTTTTTCATATAATGTTGACAAGAGTCACTTTATCTTGACTTTAACTAAATGTCTGTACGCTCTGTTTTATACATTTATTTATTTTTACTCTTTCTATACTTTTCTGTTTTTTTTTACTCTATACTCCTTTACTCCATTTAGTTATTACTCTTAGTTATTTTCTTGTGATTTTTCTCTAAGCTTTGACAATACGAATGTAAATATCTGTCACAACAATAAAGCAACTATCAGTCTTAAATTAGAGAGACAGAGAGAGACAGGTGAGAGAGACAGAAAGAGAGAGACAGAGATTTAGAGACAGGTGAGAGAGAGAGAGACAGGTGAGTTAGTGAGACAGGTGAGTTAGTGAGACAGGTGAGAGAGAGAGAGAGAGAGGTGAGAGAGAGACAGGTGAGTTAGTGAGACAGGTGAGAGAGAGACAGGTGAGAGACAGAGAGAGAGAGAGACAGGTGAGTGAGAGAGACAGGTGAGAGAGAGAGTGAGTGAGAGACAGGTGAGAGACAGAGAGAGAGAGAGACAGGTGAGAGACAGAGAGAGAGAGAGACAGAGACAGGTGAGAGAGAGACAGGTGAGAGACAGAGAGAGACAGGTGAGAGACAGAGAGAGAGAGACAGAGACAGGTGAGAGAGAGACAGGTGAGAGAGAGACAGGTGAGAGAGAGAGAGACAGGTGAGAGAGAGACAGAGACAGGTGAGAGAGACAGGTGAGAGAGAGACAGAGACAGGTGAGAGAGAGACAGGTGAGTGAGAGACAGGTGAGTGAGAGAGACAGGTGTGTGAGAGAGAGCGAGAGACAGAGAGAGAGAGACAGAGACAGGTGAGAGAGAGACAGGTGAGAGACAGAGAGAGACAGGTGAGAAACAGAGAGAGAGAGAGACAGAGAGAGAGACAGGTGAGAGACAGACAGGTGAGAGAGAGAGAGAGACATGTGAGAGACAGGTGAGATAGAGAGAGACAGAGAGAAAGAGAGACAGGTGAGAGTGAGAGAGAGAGACAGGTGAGAGAGAGACAGGTGAGAGAGACAGGTGAGAGAGAGACAGGTGAGAGAGACAGGTGAGAGAGAGAGACAGAGAGAAAGAGAGACAGGTGAGAGAAGAGTGTTAGTAACCTGAGCTGCTCCACACCACTCCCCAGAGAAGGTGTGATTAAGACTCGACAGTGAAGAAGGAAAGGGGCGTGTCCTCATCACCTGAACACTGGGAGTCATGTGACCCACCTGTGTAGTTGGCGGAGATGTTGAAGGTGGTGCTGACGTTGGCTTGACTGAAGTCCAGCGAGACTCTCACCCAGGTGTTCCAGGGCGGATTGGGGAGAGAGGCGGAGCACGGCCCGCCCCCCGAGCAGTTCACCGCCATCGCCGAGCTCCGGCCCAGAGAGGCGGAGCCTAACGTGATGGACAGCGAGCAATCGCTCATGGGAGTGCTCAATAAAGAGCAGGATTGGACAAAGACGCTGAGCTCGGAGGAGAACTCGGGAATGAACACCCTGCAGATCAGCGCGCGCACACACACACACACACACACACACACCATGACAACAGCATGTCTACACAACAGCTACAATAACACAACACACACTGTGTTAATGCTAGAGTCAGAGAATGACATGGCCATAAGTATTGGGACAAGGAGACGGTGTACTCTGTGTGTGTGTGTGAGATCGAGATGTGAGTGCCAGGTAATTTAAGGTTTTAACACACACTGCACAGATTAGAGTTAATTACTGAGCTGGAAATATACATCTTTAATTTAATACATAAAATTTTTAATAAAATATAACTAAAACATTATGAAGTTAAATTAAGAGAGTTCGGATGTGATGAGACCGAGCTTCTGTACGCTGCAGAGGAACTTCTTTCAGTTTCAGGAAAGCCAGGGAGACCGGTCCGTGTGTGTGTGTGTGTGTGTGTGTGTGTGTGTGTATGGTTTCTTTTTTAATAGAATTCTTTAACTAACAAAAACAAGTTCCTCTTACGTATGCATGCTTTACAGGTCACACACACACACACACACACACACACACACACACACACACATATACGTACACACACCTGTACTGCGCTTGCTGCTGAGTGAGTGTTTGTGCGAGTGGAATGTTGGTCTGCAGGATCGGCGTGTTGACGTCTCTCCTCACGTACATCTGCGGCTGCAACAAGTACGAACACGATGGCAGTCCCTGCGCGCGCACACACACACACGCACACACACCATTTAATTTGTACATGACTTATTGATAACTCTATTTTGTTGCTCACACACACTGACTGGAAGGTATTTCTAAAACTGCGCTCTGATTGGTCAGACGTTTGTTGATTAGTTCCCCATAACAGCAGCTCTTACAGAGTGTGTGAGCGTTTCCATAGCAACAGCTCATTCTTAAGTAAGGAGTCTTATGAAGGAGTGTTTTATTCCTCTGATGCTGCAGCAGACTGATCACTGAGTGCACGTACAGCTCCAACCCAGACCCTCACACATCTCTGGTACTGGAGACTCCTTCCGCTAAGCGGCGAGCGCGTGTGTGTGCGAGCGCGTGTGCGAGCGTGTAGGCGTGGTTTACCTGCTGCTGTATCTTGCCGTCGTCTTTAGGAAGATGCGCGGCGATGAACCAGTCTCCGGCCGCGGGCCGCGTCAGGTTGTACAGCGTGACGCTGCTGCTCTGGGCTCTGCTCACACTCACGGTCAGGTTAAAGGCCAGCGAGAACGCCGTGGAGTTCGGGAACGCCGTGCCGATGGGGTTAATGACCGGCGGCGCTCCGGACCGGAAGTGTCTGTCAGAGGGCCGATCACACACACACACACACACACACACACACACATTTAGATTCAGGTAGCTTAATTTTAAATGAGAGATGCTGAGAAAGGGGCGGGGCTTTTGGGCACTGATGCAGCTGTCAATCATTTCCTACGTGCATACTGACCATAAAACTGAGAGACATTTATTATTCGTTACGTCATACCTGACGACCTGTGTGCGTGTGTGTGTGTGTGTGTGTGTGTGTTTATCTCACACAGTGATGTTCTGGTCGCCGCAGTTGAACACGGAGCCGCGCGTCACCGTCAGAGACCAGCGCACAAGCTCCGCCCCTTCCGGAACCCGAAACCGGAAGAGCCGCGCGTTCCCGAACCAGGTGTACGTGGAGAGCCTCTGAGGCGAGTTGGAGTAGAACCCACTGACATGGCTGACCTCTGCCGGGCGGAAGTGACGTCACGGGAGGCGCACGCATAAACAAAACACATAAACAAATAAGACAGCAACATTTTCCTACATGTTAACGCCGTTTCAGTTCTAACGGTGTGTACAGTTACAGACTCTGAGGTAATGTATAATGTTAAAGTTATATACACTGTAAATAAACAATGTAGATGATAACTACACGAAGACTGCAGTGAATCTGTGTAACGGTAAGGTTTTAAATCTCATTAAACTCACCGTGAGAGAGACAGCGGGACAGCGCGGCACACACACACAGCCAGCTCAGGGGAACACCCGCCATTATACTGGTCACAGAGAGAGAGAGAGAGAGAAAGGTGGAGGAGGAGGAGGAGAAGAGTCACATACTTGTTTAGCGCTCGGTGTGTCTCTGTGTGTGTGTGTGTGTGTGTGTCTTACACGCTGATGTATCTCATTTCCTGGTTAGTTTGTTTTCCTCACCGCTTTTCCGGTTTAACCACGCCCCCTGCGCTCTGATTGGTCAGTGAGGGAGCGCCGGTTACTCAACAATGGCAATTCATTAAAGGATCAACTAAAAATAATCTGATGAGCTTTAATGTAATCAGTGATATTATTATTATTATTATTATTATTATTATTATTATTATTATTTCAGGCTGAAGCCCACGTACGTCTGTCTGTCATATCTAAGTACTGAAAAAGGTTCAGTAAATTCTGTACCGACATACAAACAGACATCGAACAGACAGACATACAGACACACACACATATACAGACAGAAAGACAGACACATACCTACATAAAGAGAATATGAGTTCTTTTGGTAACTTTGTCACACTCACTCTTTCTTTCTATCTTCAAGCAAAACCCAGGAGTCATTATTGATATATTTTTTCCATCTAAAAACTGGTCTGTCATGTAATATGTCACTTTCTTTAAAGGCATGAAAATATTCTTCTGTAATGTTATTTATTCATAAATTTTAGAGTATCTTTGTAGGGAGTGGTCTTGTACATAATAATGCAGACATAATAAACTTATATAATAAAATTTGTACTACAGATAATATGGCGCCTAAGACTTTTTCACAGTACTCTACAGGCATACAAACAGACAGACAGACAGGCATACAGACAGACAGGCATACAGACAGACAGGCATACATACAGACATACATGCATACAGACAGACAGACATACAAACAGACAGACAGCCATATATATATACAGACAGACACATAAACAAACATACATACATACAGGCATACAGACATACAAACAGACAGACAGACAAACAGAGAGACAGACAGACATATTGTAGACAGACAGATACATAAACAAACATACAGCCATACATACAGCCATACATACATACAGCCATACATACATACAGACAGACACATAAACAGACATACAGACAGACATACATACAAACATACATACAGACATACATACAGACATACAAACAGACAGACAAACAGAGAGACAGACAGACATATTGTAGACAGACAGATACATAAACAAACATACAGACATACATACAGCCATATATATATATACAGACAGACACATAAACAAACATACATACATACATACAGACAGACAGAGAGACAGACAGACATGTTGTAGACAGACAGATACATAAACAAACATACAGCCATACATACAGCCATACATACATACAGACAGACACATAAACAGACATACAGACAGACATACATACAAACATACATACATACATACATACATACAGACATACAAACAGACAGACAGACAAACAGAGAGACAGACAGACATATTGTAGACAGACAGATACATAAACAAACATACAGACATACATACAGCCATACAGCCATATATATATATACAGACAGACACATAAACAAACATACATACATACAGACAGACAGACAGAGAGACAGACAGACATGTTGTAGACAGACATACAGCCATACATACATGCAGACAGATACATAAACAAACATACAGAGATACATACATACATACATACATACATACATACATACATAAGACAGACAGACAGACATAAACATACATACAGATATACAGACAGACATACTTTCTTTGAATTTTTAAACTTAAGGATTTAGACTTTCATCTACATGTAAACAGGTTAAGACAGTTTTCTATACACTACATCTGAACCAGCTGTTACTACCAGCTGTTGATTAGTTTTAGAAACGATAATGTGTAAGTAAGGTCGATATGTTCTGTGTGTCGTTTTTAGGTTTTATTTTCTGTGCATGCACAGGTGTTGGCCAGCAGAGGTCGCCACCACAGCTGGTTTTTTTTTTTTTTTTTTTTTAGAATTTCGAAATAAATAAAACTTTTCTAAGTGACTGATTAGTTTGTGCATGACGTGGTACAGTGTAAATAGGTGCCACTACTTGTTAATGTCATCGTCTAATTTGTGTTACACCCTGTGTGTGTGTGTGTGTGTGTGTGTGTGTGGATTGGATGGTTTGCTGTGGCGACCCCTCGACAGGAGCAGCTGAAAGTGTAACAACATTATTAACAGAAAATCTGATTCGTTCTATTGTAAATAAATAAATAAATAAATCACACTACATGAACGCCTTTATATTTAGTTTTAACATTTTATATCAGAAAAATCTAAACGGAATAATAATAATACAAATGTACAACATTTGTCATCAAGTCAGGCAGTAAGCGCTGGTGGCTCTTACACACCTCTGGGTGTAACTTAGTGTGTGTGATGGACTGGTGTAGTCTCACACACACACACACACACACACACACACACACACACACACACACACACACACACACACACTCTGTGTTCCTGAGACAGACCCTGACTCCACCCTGACCATTAAAGAATAAAGATCAACTAATGAAAAGCGCTAAACCCTCGCGCCCCGACCTTGAAAGTGAACCTTGAACATTCGTCTCTTTGTTTCACTATTGCTGATGGAGCTGAGAGAACAAACAGCTTCATCTATTACTGCAGAAACATTTTCTTTAGGTGTAAAGGAATGAAAGTTTTCAGAAAATAAACAGAATAACACTCTTTACTCCAGAGATAATACAAATGAAGACTCTATTTGTCTCAGACACGACATTACACGGTACGATGTGCAGCGATATATGACTCTCTGTAACCTACAAATACAACACTAACACTGAAAATAGAATTACACTACAAATGAAAAAGTTTACATTAAGAAGCTACAGATTTATTAGATTAGTCTTTAATGTCTAAATAATTTGAAAGTATAAAGTGTGAAAAGTATAAAAGTCCTGGCGAGCCCGTCTGTCCTGCGTGGTGCTGATTCCAAACCATGCTGTGATGTTTCCTGTCAGGATTCTCTCTGTGGTGCAGGTGTAAATGTCCCTTAGCTCCTTAGAGGGCAGTTTAAGGTCCTTTAGGTGTCGATGTCACAGGAGCATGAAAGAGCACTCTCTCCACTGGGGTCCGGCTGATGATGAAGGTAGCTCCTCTCCTGCTTCAGTATAAATAGGTATGTCTGGAGAACTGGTGCCAGGAGGTGTTTTTTTCCCCAGGTTTTTATCCTTCTCCAGGTAGACCTGCTAATTGTTATCAGCAAACCTGACGATGGAGGGAGAAATGGATGTGGCCATGCAATAATGAGTGTACAGTGAGTCTAGCAGAGGGCTCAGGACACAACCCTGGGGGGCTTCGGTGCTGAGGGAGACGGAGGCTGGGCATGTGTGTCCATCTTGTGTCTTGTGTGAAATTGTGATCCACTGGCAGAGGGACGGTCTCAGGTCCTCCAGCTTGGCATGTGTGTGGAGGTGATAATACTGAGCTGTAGTCAAATAACGTCTTTTAACATGATTCCTCTGCTGGTGTCCAGATGGGTCAGAGCTGTGTGTGGGAGGAGTGTGATGGTGTTGTTGGTAAATTGATTTGGATGGTATGTGAACTGTAGTGGGATCGGTGTGTCATGTAGTTTAAAGATGATGACAACCATTGACCTTTCACAGGACCTGAGGTCAGGGCGACAGGGTGACAGTCACTGAGGAGTTATTTCTTCAGGACAGGAATGATAAGAAATTGCTTAAAGCACATGTATTACTGACTCTGCCAGGTTTTAATGTGTTGTGTTGAGGTGTTGGGGCTTTTTGAAAAAGATTTTGAGGTGCTCTTCTGGTGTTAATGTGTTGAGGTGCTAAGGTTTTGAGATTTTTGAGGTTGTTGAGCGTTGTTCATGGAATGAGGTGTTTTGAGGTATTGAGGTGATGTGGTATTGAAGTGTTCGGATTTTAATGTGTTATGGTGTTGAGATTGTGAGAGTTTGAGGTGTTAATACGTATAATACGGTGTACTGTAAGGTAATCCTGGCACTAATACTGGGCTACAGGTAATGATACTGGCACAGATACTAGTTCTGGTCATGTGTTGGTAATAATATTTGTACTGGTACCAGTGCCGCAGTGGCTAATTGTAAAATCCAGGAATTTTCCCTCTGAGCTGCTGAACTGGTGCCTCCCCGGTGACCCGGATGTTTAATCTGCTGTAAAAGTACCAGTTCCACTTCCTACAGCTGCAGCATCTGAGTGGTGATAGACTGGATGGGAACAAAAAAACAACAACAAACAAAAACCAACAAACAAACAAGAAAAGGCAGAAAGTTCTGGATAAAAAGAGGATACTGGAGGATGATGCGGCAAAATGTGCAAACTTAATAGATATCTTTTCAAGAAGTAACAGCTGACTCAAGGCAAAGGGAGACAATAACGAGTCTGAAAACATTAATTATTATTAATTATTATTATTATTAATTATTATTATTAACATCATACTGCTATCTTGTTTGTCACATTTTTCCAAATAAAATTTAAATTAAAGACAAACAAATTATCAAACATGATCTGGAAATCATCCTGAACACAGTCTGAGCATGTGGAGAGAACACACACACACACACACACACACACACACAAAGAGAGAGTGTACATCTGATAAACTTATGCTACATGAAAGAGTACAACATTTACACGGGCCCAAGCACCTTTGCCATCACCACCTGGGCGCACCACACAACCTATGAGCCTTCTGAGCAATCTAAGACCTCTTAAACGCCACGGACGCTGATGTCTTTGAATATGGCATAAGTTTAATGCAAAAAATTATCTTTAAAAGAACAAGGGAGCCTTCACGCATTTATGACATCAGCATTATCAAAGCAATGGTCATAACATCATAGTCATGTCGTCATTATACCAGACCGGACTTTTGCCTTTTTCTGTTTTGCTTTTTTTTCGCTTTTTTGGAGAACGCGCGTATCTTCTCTAAGAACAACAAGCGGAATCTATCAACAAAGGACTAAACTCCGACTCAGGTACGTTAAAATGGACAATATTTAGCTTGTTTAGACATTCTTCCTCTGTTGTTAGTGATAATTTTATTTGTGATAGATGTGTGTTAGTTAGCACCCTGACGGAGAAGATATCATCATTAGAGGAGCGCATGCAGACTTTAGAGAGGGTTAGAGAGCGCGAGAGCAGCGTTATTCCAGTAGCGGAAAGTCTGGTTGCCACAGGTGGAGATAATCATCCCCCGACTCCGGCAGTAGAGCCTCACAGCGGGGCGAGTGGGTGACGACTCGGCGGTATACTCGTTCAGCCAAAGCTAACGCTAAGGCTAGCCCACCGGAGCACACCTCTTCTGCGGTTCACGTGTCCAACAGGTTCGCTCTCCTCAGTGATGCACCCGCTGAGAAACCTGAAAGAGCTCTGGTTATAGGAGACTTTCCTATTACTGAGACATGTGAAATTAGCTCGGCCTTTAGGGGCGCCAGCGGCAGTGGTCAGGTGTATCCCGGGAGCCAGAGCACCGGACATAGCAGGTAATCTTAGGGCTCTAGGTCAGCATAGGTTCTCTAAGATAGTGGTACATGCTGGAGCTAACGATATACGCCTTCGTCAGTCAGAGGTTAGTAAGAGTAACTTTACAGAGGTGTTTAAAATAGCGAAGGCGATGTCCGAAGAAGTAGTTTGCTCTGGTCCCATCCCAATGAGACGTGGTGACATAGCTTACAGCAGGTTATGGTCGCTGAACCGCTGGATGTCCAGGTGGTGCTCCGAAAACAAAACTGGCCTGTTAGGGCGGGACGGTGTCCATCCCACTCGGGAAGGTGCTGCTCTCATTTCTTGCAGTCTCAGAAGAGGCCTAGTTAATCGGTGACAATCCAGAGCCCAGGCCAGGGAGCAGACAGACAGGCTAAACCAACCGTCTGCTAGCTGCAGAGAGTCGTCACTCAGGGTTCATCATATTGAGACTGTGTCTGTTCCCCGAGCTAAACATTAATTTAGAAAGTTTTAGTAATTTAATTAACATAGATACCACAAACTCAGATCACACTGAATGCGCAGCCGGCACCTCTGATCTGAAGCTAGGACTGTTAAATATTAGATCTCTCGCATCTAAAGCAGTTATTGTTAATGAAATTATCACAGATCAGGAGTTTGATATATTATGTTTAACAGAAACCTGGATTAAACAGGACGAGTATGTAGCTCTAAATGAAGCTAGTCCTCCTGGATACAGCTACATACACCAGCCTCGGCTAACTGGTAGAGGAGGAGGAGTCGCAGTTATTTATAACCATAATCTGTCTCTCGTACAAAAACACAGTTTTAAATCTAATGCATTTGAAGTTCTCTATAGTAACATAAAGTCAGCTCAGTCGATCCCGCTACTCATCATTTACAGACCCCCAGGGCCGTACTCGGAGTTTCTCTGCGAATTTGCAGATTTCCTCTCAAACCTTGTTGTTTCTGTAGACAAAGCATTAATTGCTGGAGACTTTAATATTCATTTTGAGAATCCAGAAGACCCTCTGAGAACAGCATTTATGTCCTTACTGGACTCAGTAGGAGTAAATCAGTGTGTAGTAGGACCCACTCATAAAGCAGGTCACACTTTAGATTTAATATTATCCTTCGGATTAAATATAGGAAATATAACCACAATTCCACAGTCTGAAGTTATCTCGGATCACTACCTTGTCTCGATTAAAGCGTGTTATAGTAATAATGTATGCACAGCACCGCGCTTCCACCTTAAACGTACATTTACATCAAATACCGCACAGAGCTTTATCAATAATCTTCCAGAATTATCAACTTTGATTGGATCGCCATCTGACTTCACAGAACTCGAACAGGCGAATGAATATCTAGAGTCAGCACTTCGTTATAGCTTAGATAATGTAGCTCCAGTTAAAAGGAAAATGATTAGAGATAAGAAACTCGCTCCTTGGTATAATGACCACACCCGTGCTTTAAAACAAACCGCTCGAAAATTCGAACGTAAATGGCGCCAAACTAAATTGATAGTATTCAAAATAGCTTGGAAGGAGAGCATCCTGAACTATAAAAAAGCTCTCAGTGATGCTAGATCAACGTATCTCTCCACTCTTATAGAAAATAACAAAAACAACCCGAGATTTTTATTTAATACCGTAGCTAACTTAACTAAAAACAAGACCACTGCAGAAATCTCCACAACAACATCATGCAGTAGTGAGGATTTCATGAACTTTTTCAATAATAAAATCATAAATATTAGGCAAAAAATTCAGGCTTTGAAAACAGACAATTTAAATAATTCAGATGATCTAACCACATCACATCAGAACTTAGAACACTTTACTCCCCTTGAAGCGAGGGAACTAATTTCACTCATCTCTTCTTCAAAATCGTCAACCTGTATATTAGATCCTATACCGACACATTTTCTCAAACAGATAGTACCAGCAATAATAGAACCCCTGTTGAAAGTAATTAACTGTTCACTCAGTAGTGGGTATGTCCCCAAATCCTTTAAATTAGCCGTTATTAAACCGCTAATCAAGAAACCTGACCTTGACCCCTGTCTGCTTTCTAATTACAGGCCGATATCAAACCTTCCCTTTATCTCCAAGATTTTGGAAAAGGTAGTATCACAGCAGCTATGTTCACATCTACACAGAAATAGCATAAATGAACGGTATCAGTCAGGATTTAGGCCTCATCACAGCACAGAGACAGCACTTGTTAAAGTAGTAAACGACCTCCTATGGGCCTCTGATCAGGGTTGCGTCACTATACTTGTGTTACTGGACCTCAGTGCAGCTTTTGACACCATTGATCATAGTATTCTCCTTCACAGATTAGAAAAGGTAGTAGGAATTAAGGGAACTGCCCTCTTGTGGCTCAGATCCTATTTGACTGATCGTTATCAGTTTGTAGATTTAGATGGTGACCATTCCTCATGTTCTCAAGTGGAGTTTGGTGTTCCACAGGGCTCAGTTTTAGGCCCACTGCTTTTTTCCCTTTACATGCTTCCTCTGGGCAACATAATTCGTAAACATGGTATTAGTTTTCATTGTTATGCTGATGACACACAATTATATGTCTCAGCAAAACCAGATGAGAAAAACCAGTTTGCTAAAATCGAGCAGTGTGTGCAGGATATACGAGATTGGATGTTAATTAATTTTCTTCTGCTTAATCCTGATAAGACAGAAGTTCTGGTCATAGGACCACAAGTAGCTAGAAGTAAGCTTTCTGATCACACTGTAACTTTAGATGGCCTTTCTGTTCCATCAAGTGCAACAGTAAAAGACCTCGGTGTGATTATAGATTCCAGCCTTTCGTTTGAAGCTCATGTAGATAATATCACCAGGATAGCTTTCTTTCACCTTAGAAATATTGCCAAGATACGAAACATATTGTCACTAAATGATGCAGAAAAACTAGTTCATGCTTTTATCACCTCTAGGTTGGACTATTGTAACGCCTTACTGTCTGGTTGTTCAACTAGGTGTATAAACAAGCTTCAGTTAGTACAGAATGCAGCAGCGAGAGTCCTCACTAAAACCAGAAGATACGAGCACATCACCCCTATCTTATCTACACTGCATTGGCTCCCTGTGAAATTTCGCATCGATTTTAAGATACTACTTTTGACATTTAAAGCACTAAATGGTCTCGCGCCACAGTATTTGAGTGAACTGCTAGTGTCTTACGATCCGCCACGCCTACTTCCATCAAAGAATGCAGGCTGCCTGTCAGTACCACGTATTATTAAAACTACAGCAGGGGGCAGAGCTTTTTCTTACAAAGCCCCAAAGTTATGGAATAGTCTTCCTAGTAATGTTCGGGACTCAGACACAGTCTCAGTGTTTAAGTCTAGACTAAAAACCTATTTATTTAGCGCAGCATGTTTGTAAATAGATTAACCTTAGGTAAAGGAGCAGATCTGGGGGACTCATGGACGTAGAGTATTCTGGTGAACTGGTATGTTTAGATGCTGTCCTCCCCACTCTCATTGTTCACTCAGGTTTGTTGACGGTGAGGTGATTGGTTGCTTTACATCTCAGTTCCCCCTCATGTTTGTGTTTCCTTCTGGCTCTCCCTTTTAGTTATGCTGTTATAGTTAGTCCTGCCGGAGTCTCTGCTTGCACTTTGCACTAAATATACATTCACCTTATACATGTTGACTGTGACCAGACCTAACTGCCATCTCTCCTTATTTTCTGTTCTCTCCTCTTCTGCTCTCTCCTCTCTCTCTCTCCCTCTCTCCTTTCCCTCTCTCTGTCTCTCTGTCGAGCTATACATGTCACTACTGAGTTGCCAGTGATCCAGACCCCTCTGCCCTCTGGAGCCGTCTAACCCGTCCTGGAGTCCTGCTTCTGGTTGGAGATCTCGTCGCATGGATGCCCCGTGTGGTCTGCCTGGATTCGTGTGGTGGCTGGGGATGGTTTCCATGAAGACTGTCCTGTCATCGATTGATGCTCTGGGGACCTGTGACTTCAGTTGTTCGATAGCTCAGGACTGGAATCCCCTACAGTCTACCTGAGCCTCCAGGAACAAACTGGACTCCTTTTAATTTTAAAACATCTCCTGTTATACTGAACTTCCAGTACACATTATTATGCTGATCAATCCCTGCTCTCCGTTATCACCCAGATGAGGATGGGTTCCCTGTTGAGTCTGGTTCCTCTCAAGGTTTCTTCCTATTACCATCTCAGGGAGTTTTTCCTTGCCACCGTCGCCCTCGGCTTGCTCATCAGGGACAATCTTATCATTTTGATTCATACAGATTGCATACAAGCTTACTTCTTTTTATTGTGTAAAGCTGCTTTGCGACAATGTCAATTGTTAAAAGCGCTATATATATCAATAAAATTGACTTGCCTATCATCCGGAGATCGCCAGTTCGAATCCCGGGTGGTGCTGTAACCTCTCACAGCCGGAGGTCTAGAGAGAGCTGATTGGCCGAGCTCTCTCAGAGGGGAGGGATGAGAGGTACTTAGTGCTCCCACATTAATCACGGCTCTACAGCCAGTCAGGGGCGTCTGTGAGCTCACGCAACGGAGGGAGCGGATAGCGCTGTCCTCCGAGTGTGTTACGCCGCCCCCAACGGTGCGCGAGCGAGCAGTTCGAAAAGATGCGGTCGGCCGGCGTCACGTGGTTCGGAGGAAACACGTGATAGTCTTCTGCCCTCCCGGCTGAGTGGTAGTAGTAGCCTTAATGTGGGAGCCCCCTAGTGACGGGGAGGAATTGGACACGACTAAATTAGGGAGAAAATCCGGGAAAAAAAATAAATAAATAAATAAATAAATAAAAAAATAAAATTGACTTGACTTGACTTGTATTATGATGATGTCATAGAGCTTGGGCCCTAATAAGTAAATAAATGGGGTAGGGAAAATAAATAAAACAAAAAAACGGGTCAGGGGTGGGTCAGTGGTTAAGGCGTTGGACTGTGGTTTGGAAGGTCTCAGGTTCAAATCCCAGCACCACCAAGTTGATCCTGTTGGTCCCCTGAATGAGGCCCTTAACGCTCAGATGTATAATGAGATGAAATATGTGTGTCTGCCAAATGCTATAACAAAAATGTAAACATTATATATAATTTTACTTTGATATTTTGAAAAAGCATATCATGAGATTACTTTGTAGCTAATCAAAAAAATAACTTGCCAAATGAAAACACATACATATTTACCTAAAAGTAATGACAACAACTCTCTACATGGTTTGGTTTAGACTCAGACGAGCTGAAACTTCTGCGGCTTCACACACTTATTACTGTCTCAGTGTTGCGTACTAACACTGATACAGGTACCCTTATTGATACGGGTACTAATACTGATACAGGTACCGTTACTGATACGGGTACTAATACTGATACAGGTACCGTTACTGATACGGGTACTAATACTGATACAGGTACTGTTACTGATATGGGTACTAATACTGATACAGGTACTAATATTGATACAGGTACCCTTACTGATATGGGTACTAATACTGATACAGGTACCGTTACTGATACGGGTACTAATACTGATACAGGTACTGTTACTGATACGGGTACTAATACTGATACAGGTACTGTTACTGATATGGGTACTAATACTGATACAGGTACTGTTACTGATATGGGTACTAATACTGATACAGGTACTAATATTGATACAGGTACCCTTACTGATATGGGTACTAATACTGATACAGGTACTGATACTGATACAGGTACTAATACTGATACAGGTACTAATATTGATACAGGTACCCTTACTGATATGGGTACTAATACTGATACAGGTACTGATACTGATACAGGTACTGTTACTGATACGGGTACTAATACTGATACAGGTACTAATATTGATACAGGTACCCTTACTGATACGGGTACTAATACTGATACAGGTAGTGTTACTGATATGGTAATAATATTGATAGAGGTACCCTTACTGATATGGGTACTATGATACTAGTACTGTTACTGATATGGGTACTAATACTGATATTAGTACTGTTACTGATACGGGTACTAATACTGATACAGGTACTGTTACTGATACGGGTACTAATATTGATACAGGTACTGTTACTGATATGGGTACTAATACTGATACAGGTACTGTTACTGATACAGGTACTAATACTGATACAGGTACTCTTACTGATACGGGTACTAATACTGATACAGGTACTGTTACTGATATGGGTACTAATACTGATACAGGTACTGTTATTGATATGGGTACTAATACTGATACAAGTACTAATACTGATATGGGTACTGTTATTGATACAGGTACTAATATTGATACAAGTACTGTTACTGATACAGGTACTGTTACTGATACAGGTACTAATACTGATACAGGTCCTAATATTGATACAGGTACCCTTACTGATACGGGTACTAATACTGATACAGGTACTGTTACTGATATGGTAATAATATTGATAGAGGTACCCTTGCTGATATGGGTACTATGATACTAGTACTGTTACTGATATGGGTACTAATACTGATATTAGTACTGTTACTGATACAGGTACTAATACTGATATTAGTACTGTTACTGATACGGGTACTAATACTGATACAGGTACTGTTACTGATACGGGTACTAATACTGATACAGGTACCCTTACTGATATGGGTACTATGATACTAGTACTGTTACTGATACAGGTACTAATACTGATACAGGTACCCTTACTGATATGGGTACTAATACTCATACCGGTACTTTAAGTGATACAGGTACTGATAAGCACTCAACACCTCACACACTTCTATTTCAGTACTATTTTATTAGCAACCTTGTACTTATTGTGCATTTTTCGGCTTAAAGTTTTTCATATTTGTAAAATTTTCTTTTATTTCATATTCATATTTTTCTATTTCAACATTATTAAAAAAATTTATTGTACTCACTAGAGCTCATTCTCATAGAGAAACTCTTCTTTTTAAGTCACGAACATACAGTCGTATAAGGACTTTACTGCACATCACTCTGTGTACGGATGTGTGTGACAAACGAAATTTAAATTTGAAAAACTTTCATTATTATTATTATTATTATTATTATTATTATTATTATTATTAAAGGCAGTGTTCTCCTGAGGTCAGATGTTAGAGATAGATTTTCAGCTCTTTGGTTTATTCTCTCTCTCCTGATCGTTTAATCACATCTTTGTGCATTTTTGTTTGGCTTGAGTTTTTTTGTTGTTGTAAAATGAACAGTACACACACACACACACACACACACACACACACACACACACACACACACACAGAATTGACTCTGCTTATCTCTGTAATGGGGTTTTATAAAGGGGCTCATTCAGAACTCAAAACGGTGTGAGATCCGATTTCACGCCTTTTTAGGTTCCGCTGTAAGTGAGAGCGATAACGCGGCTGTGCTCAGGGGCTGTTTGCGCAGGCCCATGTTTGCGCTGTGTGTATATATGTGTGTGTGTGTGTGTGTGTGTGTGTGTGTGTGAGACACTCGAGCGTCCCCTGGCAGGCTCGCACCATCATGATGGCTACACCCCCCCCACCCCCCAAATGCCCCCCCCCGGTTGCCGGGTGCCGCCGCTCGCCTCGCGCTCTGTTTGCGCAGAGCCCCGATTACAGCCTCACGCGTGCAAATATTTACTGAGACAACACGGAGGCGCGCGCTCTCAGTGGGTATAAAGCACGCGTGCAGCCACAGCCGAGTACACCACCGGGACCGAACAGCGCGCAGACCTGCACTGGGGCACGGTAAGGGCAACAACAACAACAACAACAAACTCACACTGCTTCACCACACGCACCAGGGACCGAACACATACATGCAGAACCTCTCAGAACTAAAGGTACCGCAGGGTACTCAGACCTCTAATCTAACATTATCTCATTAAAGGAGAAGAGAAAAAATAATAACTTGTATTGTATCCTTGTCTCTGTGTTTGGTACCTTTAGTACCTTTAGTACCTTTAGGGCATAATTTACTTTTAAAGCTTTACTGACCAGTTTATATCTTTATCTTTTTTGTGCATCGTTTCCACATTAAAGGTACAGAAGGTAAGGGTACCAGCATGCACATGGATGAGGAACGGTACTCCTCAGTTCCCGTATTCGTGCTCGTACACAGAACATATAATCAATCAGTCTTATTAACTCCATCAGAGTTCTGCATGCATGTGTACTGCATTAACTGTGGATTTTAACCCCATATAATGTTTTTATATATTAATGAATATCTTATGAATTTTATTAATGAATTTTTATATATCTGAATTCACTCATATGTGAAAACATCATCACAGTGACTCGGGTTCCTGCTGAAGGAGTGAGCTTCATTTCCTTTCTGTTCTTATTGAAACCGAGAGCTGAAAAATATTTTCTTTATTTCTATATTATACTATATATTTGTTTCCATAGATACTGATTTGATCATAAACACATCATTGATTTACAGAAAAGAGATTTTTTATAAATTATAGCCATATACAGGGTACCTGTAGTCCATCATCTGTTTTCATCTGTCTACAATGTGTGCATGTGGTTACAGTAAAAAGAATCTGTACATAATAAAAATAAAATAACTAATATAATCCAGTTTTTATTCAGGGCTCATCCCATACGCTCCATGATGTACAAGTCAAACCAGGCAAACATACAGTATTTGCAAACCATTAAAATGACACTAAAATGGATGTAGAATCATTAATGAACAAAAGCAATAATAATTATCAGCTCATAAAATGAAGGATTTGAAATTGAACACAAACATTATGAATCCGCTCATATCTGGACCTCAGTGTCGTCAGAGATTTAAATACAGTTTGCCGTACAGTTATAAACACTCTACACACACCGGCCCGGTACAGCACAGCACAGGACAGATGAGGATGGGTTCCTGTTG